>LR736895.1:621210-758597 GCA_902654985.2 Oryctes borbonicus | reverse complement strand
CCTTCTCGTCACACATACCAGTTGTTTCAGTTTTTGTTGGATGTGTTTTGCGAATTTGACTGCACTTGTGCTACGCACTGCAGGATAGGTAAACTCCTCTCATTTTAATACCCGTTCAAGATTATTGTTTCTTGCAACTGTAGTAAAATAATTCTTTATATAAAATATATATTACTGTTACTAGAATATTAAAATTTTCTCAGATACTCTTCTTAATTAATTGAAAACATATCTGTTGCTAATGTATTTTGCTTAGTTCCTGATATACATTTAAATATTTAAAATACATAGAAATACCCGTATATTTCATTTGAAAGGGAACTGATTTAAGTACATCCATAAATCCGTAAATAAGATACCGTTCGCCGTATAGGCCACTCCCACAAGAAAAAGATTTGATATTGGTATGACATTAATTTTGTAATGTTTGTAATGTTTTAATTAATATGCAACAAATTTTGAGTACAAGTACCCAAATTTATATTTTACATACTTTGATATGTTAGAATAAGTATAATTATTGTTGCATGTACATGAAGAGAGATCGAAAAAGTGTTTTGATAGAACGTGATGATATAATCAGGTGAAGAAGAAGATATTTGATGACAATAGAAGATTATCGTGGTCAAAATCGGCAATTTTATTATTTAGACGAAACATGGTTAACCGAAGGTCACACCAAATAAAAGGTTTGAGTAGATGATAATATAAAAAGTCTACGGCGAGCGTTTAATGGACTGACTACAGGCTTACGTAATCCCGTAGGGATTTATTTTGCACATAGGATCTGAGGCTGGTTTTGTGGAGAATGGCTTGCTTTTCAAAGGTAAAAAACCAACCAGTTATCATGAAGAAATGAATGCCGAGGTCTTTGAAAGATGGTTTCATCAAATATTGACAGTGCTGCCATGCTACATAAAATAGTCATAACATTGAAAAAATTCCTGCAACAACATCTAGAAAACTCTATATGCAGAGTTGGTTAAAATCAAAAAATATCAAGCATGATGAAGAGATGGTTCGATCTGAACTTCTTCATTTAATTCGCCTTAATAAAGACCAATATAATACACATATGAAACATGTGATTAAAGAAAAAAGAAAAATACGCGAGTTAGATTGATGTAATCGAGCCATTTATTTTATCAGTGGGCAAAGATAGTAGTTCAAGTGAAATGGAAAATGATGGTGAATAATTATTTTAGAAGGTAATGTAATGTATTAATATATATTTAAAGCCAAGTTATTGTTTAATATGTATACGCTATATTTAATAGTCTAAATTGTTGTTCGCTTGTAATTAATCATATAGAATAGAGCAACATTCAGAAAGTTCCATTAAAAAAGGTACCATATATAAAGTTGAAATCTAGTATGATGTGTATTTGATCAATAAATATTATTCTGCAGTGTTTTCCATATTTAATTAATTATTTTTGTAATGAATATGTAATTAATTATGTAACTACAACTTATATAAAACCCTAGCCAGTTTTAAAACTGCCGCCAAAATGTAGCTCTGAAAAATTCCATTGTGTAAACGCGTCTCGTCATTTTACTCCTTTGAATTAAAAAAATATTTAAAATGAAGATCTGGAGTAAATAGTTGTAACATTGGAAATTAATTTTTCATTTATAAACTCATATTTCGGAGGTGTAATTTCATAAATGAATATAAATTTTGTAAAATACCTACTAAAATCTGTAAAATATTAAACGGGTGTATGCATGTAACTAATACAATAGTCCAATTATCGAATCTAGATAAAGTCAGAAATGTAAAAGAAACTTTCTGGAAGGTGACAAAGATATTCAAGCAAAATTTACTATATGAAAAACAATCGTTCGATAAAAGTTTACGGAAAATCCTACATATTCATATAATAACATCTAAAAATGGAAATATATATACCTGAATAATATATTCTGTAAAATCGGCTTTCATAATTGAGTTTGTTATTATTAATTAGTTAATTGTCAAACTTTATGATTTTGAGATCTTGGAAGGTCTAATTCCTTTGCAAATTTCATTACGCTTTTGTGTTCTACTTAACCAATCACATATTTTAATTTACGAATCCTTTTAAATCCTGCCCTGTTAATCTTGAAGCTTTTTTTTTGCTGAAACAGATGAGTATATAAGCATAAAATCCAAGAGTGATTATATTTTATAAAGCAATAAAGCAAAACTCACCTTTATTAAAAATACCTTCATCGGTATCTCTAACTTCTTTTAATTCAGGCTCAAAATTTTACTTGAAGATTTATACTGCATTTATTTTGACTTCAAATATACTCCAGGTTTCTAGATCATACCTTCAAATATGAATGCGTACAAGATCAACTAGATTAGTTGTTTCGAAATGTAAACCCAAAGGGAGCAAAGGAGCAGAGAATATCGCATATAGAAGCATAACAGTGCAGAATATCTAACACAATCTAACAATCAGAATATTAGGTGGGGTTGGAAGGAAAGACTTGGGTATATTTTATCGTGCTTCTTAGTCCGCCATTGTTTTGTACCACAATTCAGTCACGCAAGCATATACTAAAGATTTATTTAAAAGAGCTACACCGGATACATGTATGTCACAATGAACTAACACAGTACTGAAGAGGTGCAAATAGAAAAAATATGGTAACTGTTGAAACATACGAAGATTGCATTTCTATTTCAAATTGTCAATACTTCTTTGTAAAAGTAACTGCGCATGCGGGATCAGATCGTCCCTGCTGAACGATTAGAGTAGCATGGGTGAGAGGTAGCAGAAACAAGGTCTGTACAAGAGTCTAAATAAAACATTAAATATCAGTTCCGGAACAGCTTCGGAATAATAAGGAAACCCGCTCATATAGCAAGCTTGGACTGCATTTAATGAAACATATAATGTTTAACAAAAGACGATATGATACTGTATTTTATTAACTTTTAGCATACATGCTGCAATTTTCCTTGCACTGTAAAGTACGTTTATTTTATTCATTAAAATTTATAAATCGAACATTTAAACGTTTCAAAGAATAAATAATATTTCCTGTCCCAGTTGTTTTCTCTTAATCATCTTGTAAGCCGAATTTCATCGATCGCTTTCAATAAAGGATTAACTAGTTAATTAAATTTAAAAAACTTACAATAGCTTATTAACTGCATTATTATTTTAATTAATAATTTGCATTTACAGTTGTAACATTATTACTTTAATTTTATTATTTTCAAAATTAAAAACTAAACCACAAATTAAACATTACGTATAAAATTGTATTTTCCTTTAATACGGCACATTTTTTCCGAAAATATGGCGCCAAGGTCATCAATCTTCTGGTTGTTATATTCTATGATGTAGTATTGTTGCTAGCGCCATCCAACAACTGCGCGCATGAACTAAACGGTTTCGCAGCTGGTTTATATAATTCATATGGCGCGTTCGGTAATTGAAGTCAGATAAACTGGAAACGTTCTTTTATTAAATCCATACGTAGCGGAAGTAAGCGCAAGCGGTGGGAATAAGTCCGCGCAGGGTAGGTATAAGGAATTTAGTAAGCATATAACAAATTCCAATAACAGTCATGGTGCATAGATACCCTTAATTGTTTGTTTTAAAGAAATATTAAAGATTATAGTAACAAAACAGAAATATTATTTAATCGATTTATTAAACTTAAAAATTAAAACGCCGCAGCATTACTCTTCATCGCAGCCCACATCAGTTCTCTAGAGTTCAGGTTCGGATAATATGGCGGAAGTCTCAAAACTGTGTGTCCTGCGTGTGCGGGGGGATGAGACTGTTGTGGGCTTGTGAAATAAGACTTCGGCCTATACCCTTCCGCCATACAGCATTCAAGTGATGCTTACATCTCAAGGCCGACATTGCGGCGTATGCCGAGCCTTCAAGAGGTGCCCCTGTTTAAAACTGAAAATGCCGGATCTAGACTTGCCAGTCGACAAACAGGTCCCCTGCCCAGCTGTCGTGTCAAGTCTAAGGGTTTGCACAGGGACTAACGGTGCCGGTGGTCTGTTGTAGCTAATCAAGCTAGCAGCTGCTGATATACCATACACCTGCCCGTCTTATAGATGGTCTTGTGTTGGGGACCTTGGCTTAACCACCCGGTTCGAGAGGAGACAACCTCTATAAAAACCCCAAAGCCATAAACGGTGCAACAGCTTACGCCAAAGAGTTTTTGCCCCTCGGGACATGGCCAAGTGGGACGATCTTGGTCGCGAGTAAGCGAACTCCGGATACGTGCTAACCTCCGGTTTCAACAAGGGTTGCCGCCCGAAAGGGGTAATAGGATATGGGAGCTTGTGGAACCAACATGGACCCTGAACAACAACATTTTAAAGAGTCAGATGCCACAAGTGCATCAGAGGACGAAATGCATCTTCTACTAAGTCCTACAACATGTACAGAGGAAAATCTTATTGCCTCTACTTCTTGTGACAATGACACATCCAAATCTACCTCTGTACAGTTAGAGCAGTTTATCACAAAGCTCCGAATAGCGGTAGATAAGAAGCGGCTCAGTAGTGCCGCGAGAAAAAGAATGAAGGGGCTAATAAAGCAAGGACTCAAACCTGAAGAAGCCCGAGAGAAAGCCCTTCAACCGATGGAGAAGGAGCAAGAAAGGCCGAAGAGGCCTAGATCAAAAGGCTCAACCCCAAACTACTGACAGTGGCCAAACTTCAAGCGGGACTAAGGTTCCACGGGAGCAAACCACCTCGGGTCCTAGCTTCAAGAATGCCCTTCAGGAGAAGAAAGTGGGTATACTCCACCACGATTACCGAGAGGTGGGCCTCGCAATGGACCAATTGAAGCCCATTGAAGAGTCGATACTCTAAAAGATCGTCGACACCGAAGGAGTAGCCGTGAAACGTAAACTTCTAGGCACTACCTTCAAGGCTGGATGGCTTGCGGTAAACTGCGCTGGTGAAGCCACAGTTGAGTGGCCGAAGGCAAATACTGCCGCGCTGCAACCTTAGGAAGGAGTTAAATTAAAAGCCCTAGATGACAAAGAGCTGTCAAAGGCGATCATCCTAAACGCCTACTTCCCCAATAGCGTGGAAGACGGCAATGAGAAGATCCTCAAGCTGGTTAAAGGCAAAAAAAAAAGGGGAGAAGGAGGGAAAAAGTGCTCACCTTACTGTGGCAGTTGACTATCCCTCCTTTGAAAACCTTAAAAAGGCTGACTTCAAAATCAGCTACAAGTTTGGTCAAATGACATGAGGCCTAAGAGCTCGAAAACGAAGCCTCAACCTCAGGCAACTCGGGAAGCTAAACAACAAGTCCAGAAAGGCCCAAAAAGTCGCAAGACGTCAAAGGAAAGCTGGACAAGGGAGCAAAGAACCCAAGGAGAGCAAGGGCAGTCCTGCCGCCTCTCAAACAGTAGTCAAGCTCGTCACCAAAAATGACTAAATACGTGGTCATAGAAGCCAATATCCAGGGATTCTCCAACCCTGATGTCAAAATTGTGCTGATTCGGGAGCCATATGTTTATGGCGGTCTAGTCCGAAGACTATCAACACCAATGGGTAAGTTGACTTACTGTAGGGGAGTATCCCCTGCTCGAGCAGCAGTGCTCGCCAAATCTTTTATCACTTGTCTACTTTGCCCCAATTCATTCAGAGATCTAGTAGCGGTGGAAGTGGCGGTGCCGATGGCGGAGGGTTTGCAAGAGGTAATTATTGCTTCAGCCTACTTCCCCGGGGAGTCGCCCGAGCTACCTTCAACGGAGGTCAGAAACCTCATTCAAGACTGCAAACAGAGGAACAAATGTGTGATTTTGGGCTGCGATGCAAACGCGCACCACGCTGTATGTGGCAGCTCTAACACAAACACGAGAGGTGAGTATCTTTACGAATTTTTGTCTTTAACTGAGTTAGACATAATTAATATAGGTAAAGAACCGACTTTTGTAACTAAAAATAGAAGGGAGGTGCTAGACGTTACACTAGCCACTTTTCATCTTAGTTGAAATATATTAAACTGGCATGACTCCCCAGAGACCTCACTCTCAGACCATAGACATATAAGGTTTGAAATTGAGGCGGAGGCACGGCAAACTTCTACTATAAAAATTCATAGGAAAACTGATTGGTGTTCTTATGAAAGACACATCAGGAAGGAAGCAGATGAAATCTGTACCGAAATAGAGAATACAGAAGATCTATAAATAGCTTCTACCCAGTTACATTCTGTAATACAAAGAGCATTCAACGCAAGCTGCCCCAGTACACAGAAGAGGCACAGATACAAAGTGCCTTGGTGGAACAGGGAGCTTGAAGCAATGCGAGCTAAGACCAGGAGGCTGTTTAATATAACCAAAAACTCAAGACTCGAACATAAACGGGAGCAGCTGTACAGGCAAGCCCTAACCCAGTATAATTCCGAAATTAGGAGAACTTGGCGAAGCTTCTGTAAAAGCATTGACAATACGCCAACAGCAGCCCGCCTATAAAAAAGTCCTCGCCAAAGAACATGCAAATGAACTTGGGCACCTACAGAAAGCTGAGAACTCTAAAGAGGCTTTAGAAATACTGATGAATGCTCACTTTCCAGCGCGCATCGCATTCACCAGCAAAGGTTATTACCTAGAAACGAACTCAAGTCGTCCATCAAAGGAGGTACGAAGTCTAGCAAGTAAAATCTTTACAACAAATAAGATAAGATGGGCTTTCATGACTTTTAAACCCTACAAATCACCTGGAGGAGATGGCGTCTTCCCCATGTTACTGCAGAAAGGTATAGACGCTATCCTTCTAATACTGAAATGCTTATACAAAGCCAGCTATAGCTTTAGCTGTATACTAATGTTGTGGAGGCGTTAATGTGGTATTTATACCTAAAGGAGGAAGGCGATCAACCGCAGACCCTAAAGCGTATAAACCTATGAGTCTCTCCCCCTTCCTGCTTAAACGAATGGAAAAGGTACTAGACCAATACCTAAGGAACGAAGTTAATATAACAAACTCACTTCATCCCAACCAAGATGCCTACCAGAAGGCAAAATCAACAACGACGGCCTTCTAGCACGTCACTAGCAGGCTGGCGACGTCATTAATGGCAAAAGAAATAGCTCTTTGTGCCGTCTTAGATATAGAGGGTGCCTTTGATAACACCTCTTTCGAGAGCATGGAGAAAGCAACCTCTTCTAAAGGTTTTCACTCGTCGTCTACAAAATCGATCAAAGCCATGTCCCAAAGTCGACGAATAAGTGCCACGCTGGGATCGGAAACGACAACAGTTAGAGCCGACAGAGTATGTCCTTAAGGAGGGGTTCTGTCACCTCTGATCTGGTGCCTGATTATAGATGATCTCTTACAGAACTTGACTTCCAGCGGATATGAGGTGCAAGGCTACGCTGACGACCTGGTAATCATGATCCGTGGAAAATATGAGAATATAATATTACAACTTATGCAAACAGCTTTGGACAGTACATATAAGTGGTGTCAGAATCACAGCCTGCGCATAAACCCGGAAAAGATTAAAATCGTTCCTTTTACAAGGAAAAGGAAGTCTACTTAAATACACCCTCCATTGAAGGGAAAATGATTAACTTCAGTGATAAAGTTAAATACTTGGGAGCCATGTTCGACAAAAAACTAACATGGAACTCCCATATATCCAACTTACGGAAAAAAACCATTGCGGCATCATTAGCGTGCCGCAAGCTACTAAGTAAGAATTGGGGCATTAAGCCTCAATTGATCTTCTGGTCATACACGACAATAATTATCAATCTTTGGTTTGGTGGCCAATAACAACTGAGAAGACTGTACAACAGCAGCTTCAACAAATTCAGAGGCTTGCTTGTCTCAACATCACAGGTGTGATGCATACGTGTCCCACAACAGCCCTGGAAGTTCTGCTGAGACTAACGCCGCTTCAGATCCACATTCAGAGGCATGCTATACTGAGTGCCCTTACGCTAAACAGAATAGCTTGCATTCCAGAATCCTTGAACATCGCAACATAAATTACCTGATGCATATTGCAAGAGACAAGATCTGTATGCAATCCAATTTTGATCAGCCTTATAAGGTGATCATTGAAAGCCCGGCAGCCTCAAAATAAAAGAGGTACCCTGGCATGGTACACGGACAGCCCAAGAATAGAAGGTGTTGGAACAGGTATAGGCATTAGTGGGTCTAACTACCATCCTAGAATGCCTACGGGATTCCACACCAACTTATTTCAATCAGAGATTTCTGCTTTGAACTTGTGCGTCTATTCAGTGACAGTTAGGCAGTTCTAAAGGCTATCAAAGCCTATTCATACGAATCTGGTCTGATTGACGAATGTATACGCAATTTAAGGAAACTGGGACATAAAGACCACGTTACCCTGCGATAGGTCCCAAGCCATCAAGAGATCGAAGGCAATGAAAAGGCGGACAAGCTGGCTAGGGAAGCAGCCAACATGCCCTTCATTGATTCTGTGGCCTATAAGAGAGCTACCATACATAAAACAAGTAATAAAATTATGGTAGGACGATCAAAAGACCTCGTACTGGGGCAATGTTCCAGGACAAAAACAGGCGAAAGCATTTATATCAGGCTCGCCTAAGACAGTAAAAATAGTGCATCGTTCAGCAAAAGGGATCTTAGATTACTGGCGGAATTTCTGGCAGGTCATGCAGCCCTAAAATATCACTTATTCAATTTAAGGAAACCAGAGGATCAAATATGCCATCTATGTCTAGAAGATCTAGAGACGGCAGAACACATTTTATGTAATTGTGTAATATTTCAGTAAACTGTCCCTGACATCTACTGAATTGAGGGACGAAGATCCTGGAGTAATATTAAGGTTTGCTAAGAGCCTCCAACTTCTCTAACATACATAAGGGCATTTTTGGTACAATAGATTTATTAAGGTCGCAGTGACCAAAGGCTTCTGTGCCTCTGCCCAATAATATTAATACTAATACTAATTACTCATTGGAGCGTGATCTTTTTATACGTTGTGATAAGGCGCATTATCTGTCACCATAACAAAATTTGTAAGCAAATTTGGTAGAAGTTTTTCTTCTAACCGTCTACTATAATTTTCTGCATTCATGTCTGAATGATAATCACCGGTTTTTGTGCCAGACTTGAATATCAGCAGGCAATTAGGGATAAAACCCATGTTTCCACCGACGTGTACTATTATAAGCTTAGATTCTTTTGAAATGTTTTTAAAAAAACTTTCATACTTCCATCGTTCCACATGTTGGAAGATGTATGACCACTATGAATGTATGTCTCATCTATATAAACAATAGATCGATTCTGGTGGCTATAATATTTAATTTTTTGTAAGTAATCAATTTCGTAATGCTCGTATATCAATTTGTTCCATTAATACTCTTCTTTTATTCTGTACGCATCTAAACTGAAATCTCAAATTTCTTAAAATTCTTCTTAACGATGTATCCGATCCCTCCCATTCTAGTTCCCGTTCCATCTTCTGCCGTAGAGCCGCTACCGTAACACATCGTTCATTTGATCGATGAAACTCATATATCACATCCCGCACTATTATTAATTGGTATTCTGGTAAGCTACTGACATTCTTTTGCCTTAGTCTCTTCTTACCTGGACTTCTAAATTTCTATTTTATCTAGACTTGTCGCCATATGTCCTTCCTGGACAATTTTTTCGATTGTTTGCACTGATACACCGGTTGGTTCAGACATTAACTGTTTTATTTCACTTGCATTTACTTTTAGAAAAATAATTATACACATTAAAGGCTACTTCGCGGGTTTGAGCGTGTATTACTTTATGCTCCCCTAACAGAGTTATTTTGAGACCCTACAGGTAAATACTCAGAACGTATTCCAGTTAAATGGCCATGCAGGCTATTACAAACGTTTACAGCGCATCCTTAGTCCTGGCCG
Source organism: Oryctes borbonicus (assembly GCA_902654985.2). Classification (NCBI taxonomy): domain Eukaryota; kingdom Metazoa; phylum Arthropoda; class Insecta; order Coleoptera; family Scarabaeidae; genus Oryctes; species Oryctes borbonicus. The sequence goes on along the minus strand of LR736895.1, from coordinate 748,715 downwards.
TCACTCATGGTGACTGCAATATAGAGTAAAATCCCTTTGGGAAGACACCAGGTTGGGTAAGCGAATCGCGTAACATGAATACTAACCACTTCAAAAACAGCACGGACATTTAAAATTTGAATTTTGTATCTTGTAAGACGTTATTTCGCCTTATATATGTATAGTATGCAGCAAATACAACAGAATATTACATAATATTCATTTACAATGAAATTCAATTTCATAAACACATTTTAGTATTCAATTTATTATATTTCGGTTCAATTTCTTAAATCGGCTTTTTAAAAAAAAAACAAAAATTTTAGTTGCAGATTTATTTTCGTTTAACTCATGCAAATTATTTACATCATAAAGTTGCTTGTTAACTTTTAGTTAATTTTATTTATGATGATTTTCATCCGATGAAAAATCAAATATATCCTCTTCTGAATCACTAAAAAAACTTACTATAATAAATTCTTCACAATATTCATCCATAATATATTCATTTTCTACATTTACTACATGTTTACATACACTTGACAAATCTTTCGCTCTAATTCTTGAAAATTCTTGTTTTACCTCGACATAACCTATCTTAAATGTTCAATTAGGGGTAATACGGTAGCAACCCTAAAACGGCGTGTCCCCTCACAGATACAATATTGTGGTAACTAGCGTTATCTAAAACAATCACCAAATTGTCCAGCAAATTTGGAATTAGTTTGTTCATTACCCGTTTTCGAAAATTATCATAATTCATGTCGTCGTCAGCTCTTTTGCCAGATAAAAATATTAGTAAGGTATTATTTACAAAACCTTGTACACCACCTTAGACATTAATAAATAAAATAAAAGTTTTGTATTATGAAATTTACTACATACCGGCATGTGATATAACGGGGCGTTTCCCTTTTGATATAGGACACCTACAATTATCAGTTCATTCATGTTCTAACGTAAGAGCTCTTAACTCACGTATATCATTACGTTCCATCAAAATCTTTCTGTTGTCAATAGTTTTTTTTTCTATCTACTAAATAATAAAAAAATATTATAATGCAAAAAAGTATAGAGTATACAATACGAAAATCCTCCAACGTACTGCACTATGCAAATGGCAACAGGAGAACGTTTCCTTCAGCACCTAAAGAAGAAACGCGTACAATAGAAGATACACTAGAGGATATGGTGCTGCATTATCTAAGAGCATCAATACCGCCGTTAGGAAATCAATTATATTTAAGACAAACAATTCTTATAATGTAATAATTTCGGTTTCCGAGAGTGGCACTCCACGATGCACCAGGTAATCAGGGTGATCACGGGAACAGTCGAAGGATTCAACAACGATGTAACATACAACCATTATCCTCGTCAACCTGCTCAATCAAGTATGTTTGGTTATCTCACAGGCCGCATGTTTGTTGTGAGGATGGAGCATTAGCAGCGAATTAAATTCATTTGGGCCGGCGTCCCACAGGGCTCTCCGCTGCCACCTGAGCTGTATATCCTAATTACACGTCTACCTATGATATTGCCGTTTATTCGGTTTACAAATATGAGCCACTTTCGAATAAAATCAATTACTACGAGATTTACCGACACCGGTAAGCCGCATGAAAACAAGTGAAATCTTCAGTCTGGTAACAACAGGCTTAGAGCAAGACAACAGCTAATGTCGCTCGTTGCGGAGCAAAGCATGCTTCACCTATGCAATAAATGGGTATTACATCGGCCATCTAGGAGTAATATTCACGTGTGCGACATTGACAATATTCATAGTAACCGACTACCAGCTAACGAATCTGAAGATATTCCCGAACCGAACTCTGCCACAAATGGCCAGGACTGAATTAGAAGTAGCCACGATCAGGCAGTATCTCGAGAATATCTCTAAGAACGTATACGAGTGTCGAAACCACAACCCAATGATTAAGGCAGTGGTCATGCCGCAGGACAAATCGCACACGATAAATGTAGAAGAAAGTATGAAGGTTCAAATCGTAACGCATCGGGGAAGTTGGTGGCATATCTAGCCCTGAGCGAGCCCTGTATCAGATTTTTTTCGGGGGCCCTTTTCCAAAAAATAAACAAAAACATTTGAATAAACAATATATATTTGCAAAATAACAAAAACAACAATAAAAAATTGAACCTTAAAAAAATATTCTGTAGTGATTAAATAGGTATCCATAGCTGAAGAAGATTTTAGTTCCTCAAGTTCTTCTTCTTCTGTGGATAGGAGCTAACCGTTCTGGTCCCATAGTAGTTCTAAGATAATTTTTAATAATTTATAATTTAGAAAAGCTTCTTTCTGCGGTTGTAGCTGTAACTGGAATGGACAAAAACAGTAAGCACACTGTTATAACCCCTGAGAAACTGGAGGTATTACAATTTAATAATATTAATAATTAAATAATTCTGCGAGTTCCTTAATGGTATGAATTTTCTGAAATTTTGATTTCAAACAGTTTTTTAAAGTCATTTATTTCATTATTTCACACAAATGTGTATATAACAAGTCAAGAAAAACAAAAAAAAAAATTTATCGATATTTATAAATATATAACTTATATATACAAATATTGCAAATATTCATCAATGGAATAAAATAAAGACTCTAGGAGATCTCGAGATCGAGTTAGTCAGCAGTCTATCAGTAACATGCAAATTACTCCTGGCTCGCATAGCGTCATTGTGTATGTCTGCATTTTTGATATATTGCTCTTGATGTTGATCAACTGTTAAATCATTATGGTATTTGGTAGCCAATTTTGCTGCTTTGTTTTTAATTACTTCGCTTGAAAAAGAAAGCAATTTAGCTGGTTGTAAAATTTGAAAAGTATTACTTAGATCATAGAAGCTATGGCATCTTTTCTTAGTTTGTGAAATCAATATTTCTAGACAGCTGTAATACATTGACTTTGAAGTATGATTCCGAATCAGAAATTCTCTCATCTTCTGATAACTCATCAAAAAAGCGCTTTGTAATCCGTCGCCTGTTATTTTTGAAAAAAGGTGTTATATCCCATCCATTCGCTAGATCTCTGGACTCATTTAGCAAACCATTGAATGAATTTTGATTTCTGATTTCTAGTAACTAGTAACTCTAGTTGATGATTTCAAATACCTGAGAAAAAAGGGTGGCCAGTACTATAACATATTTATTATATTGTGACATTCGTCACGTTCATCTCTTTTAGTGGAAATTAAATTTAATTGATACAAAGCTTTCATTACTATTGGACAATTTTTTTTACAGCGAATAACGCGTCATTTCTTAAATACCATCTCGTAGGGCATACTTCTTTAAGAGCGATTTTGTATTTTTCAGATGAATCGTTACTCAGCATTGCCCAGCGTTTTATGCTATTGCCAAAAAAGTATATAAGTATAAGTTGCCAATGATTAATGAATTTTAAAATGCTGAACTGCGCTTCGACTCGAGCACCAGTCTTCGCAAAATGAATGTGCAAGGAACCTTGACTATGGAGAAGCTTCTCACAGCAAAGATTCCCAACAGCTTTGGCATCGCTGCCAATAAACAAGTTGAAGAAAAGGGCAAAAAAGACAACGAAGTATGCGAGTAGCACCGTTCTAAATGGCTCTAGCAAAAGGAAGAAGATTAAACCCCTCCAATATACTCCATAACTCAACAGATAAAAAGCACTTCACATTTAGGAGCAAGATAAACATGGTAAGCTCAAACTATCACCTCCAGTTCACTGCTAAGGACACGACCCTATTTTTCAATTGAGTTAAAAACAATAAAATAATAATAATAGAAAAGTGTAAACATGTCCTATTCTACAAGACATTTATACCGCGACACCAATAAAAACTCATGCGTTTATAGTAAACGGCTTGCATAGAGCTGAATTAAAAATTAAAATTTAACTTAAGGAACTCGAAATTAGTGTACAAAAAGCGATATAAAAAGAAGTAAGTGTCAGGGTCAGGTATATACACAAAACAATATATATTTTCAACCACATTACAACTGAATGTTGGCAATCCAGAACAAGAAATGCTAGAAGTGAGGCACACCACTTAAAATTGTTATGATAATATAGGGCGCTGCGTAAAATGTCTCGAAAAGGACGAAAGACCAGTTTACAAAAAACCTAGAGATGTCCAGCTCGTTGTTGCAACTGCAGTCTCGCATCTAGTACGAAATACATTGTCAGAATTGCCAGGGCACCTATTGGTTTTCCTATCCAGCACTATGAGATCCCGCACATGAAAATAATCCGGCTGCAGTGTCTCTATTTAACAGCCCCAGAAAGCAAGAAAGGTAATTGTTACGGGCGACACGACAGCTGCGGCTACTACCTCAACGAGACAAATCTATACTATAAACACTATCCAGAGCTCCAATGCCTGTAACCTCATCTTGACAAAGAACGTAGTAAATCTCACCGTCATAACAACTAAGGTGTTACCTTCTGTTAATGCGCACGCTTAAAGTTATGGACATTTACTGCCAAAATATTTCCCTCTATTATCTTTCCCTTTTTGATTTGAATAAAATGAATACCTAATTAAATATATTTAATTTGTAATGATTCAGATTTCGCCAACCGAAGATAAGTTTTGCCAATATTTGGACACGTGCGTAATCTAAATCTAAGAACACATCGTATTTAACACACAGTAAGTGTAGTAACATGTAATATTTTATGCCCGATTGGTATTTGTGATAGTATTTTATCTTGAATATCTGCAATGATTGATCTTTTAGTAAGTAAAAACAATACATAGTCGATCAAGCCATGAATTCCACCAGAACTTCTTAACGGAATTGTATCTTCTACAACTAAATTTATAGAGACGTAGATTTTATAGCAGATTTGACTGTGACTTAATAAAACAGTTTGTAGAAGGTTAATAAAAATTACGTAATTACTTTCGTTTATCTAAGACACCAAATAAATTGTCGACTGTTCTCACTATTTAGATAGTTTAACATAGATAAAAACCTAAGCGCAAATATATGACTCACTAAATCTTCCAAATAATTTAGAATTTCGGTATTGTGTTATCAAAGCAATATTGAAATACTATCGTACACAATAATATAGGCATAGAAAGACATTATCTATTAAATCTATTTTTCGATATTATTCATGTATATTAAGGATTAGTAAACATAAAATTATACATCTTTTGCATATCTCGATCGCTTTATGATAAAAATAAAATATTACTAACCAAAATTAGAGCCACTTCAATTATATTGTTATATTATCATTATTATTTTTTATCATCTTGATGAATATTTGACCCAAATTTGGATGTAAGTCAAAGTCAGGCCATATGTCTACTTTATGTATATGCTTGCCTCGTAATCTCGTAATCTGTTTTATATCGTATTTGCAAAATTTCGGTACGTCAGTTTATTGTTACGCTATTTTCGCAGTCAATTCTGTTTTTCGTTGTTCGTGCTGATATTTTTAAATAAAGTTGCTAATTGCACAATTTGTTTGACTCCTTTTGTGGGTTTCTATATATACTTTTATTTTTTTAATTATAAAAATGACAAGCATTTTTAATTACCTTGTTTCACTTGAACATTAATACTTTTTTAGCAATAACTTATTGTTGAACGAGTTTATAGTCTTAGCGTTGCAAAACAAATTTGTTGAGTCAGTTTAAAGCATCTAACATTTGAATATTTAAGGGTATGGGGAGTTTTGTACCATGTTTTCCTTATTGTAATGTGCCCAGAGAATTAAAACTATTTTCAATTTTATGTGATATTGCAATAGACGACTTTTACAATACTTTTCTTAATTTCACTTTCTTTTTCTTCGTTAAATTTCTCAATTCTTTTTGGTATTGAAATGGAAGAATATTTTAGAATACCTTAATGCTTTTTTGGCATTTTTTTTATGGTACATAGTTGTGAAGACACATTTTAAATGTTGAGTTCTTTTTGAGTATCTCTCAATAATTTGTTCAAGTTCCTATTTGGTTTAGTACCATTTAAATATATACCTAATTAAATCAATTTATTTTTCTGGATTTTTGTAGATTCTTCTTACAGAAAGGTGAGCAAACGGAATATGTATACATTTTTCTTTGTAATAATTAAATGTGTATTTCTCTTAGCATTAATAGCAAAATGTACGGGAGGTAATTAGTGAAAGTCTACTAGGGCGATTCAATTTTCTATCAGAGCATATAAGGCTGCTATTTCTCATGCATCTGGGCCGCATAGCAATATAAAAGAGAAACCAAAAACCTTTTCAACATTTTCATCGGCATTAGGTGCAGATTATGGCCCAGATGCTGCTTTGCCAGATATTCCGGATATCGCAGTGGAAGAAAAAATAAGAAATCTTTTTAAAAACATCAGAATAATATACGTTTTCAATTGAAAAAAGGCGAGACATTGAAAGAGAAACAAAAGGACAACACATGAACCCCCCTAAATTATTTAATGTATTCCAATTTTGGGAGAGTAGTGAAGAGAAGAAATATACCTTTACACAATCTTCTAAAATCATTACTGTACCAAAAAAATGATTTAAAAACAAAGGCAATAATATACGGCGGTACCCATGAAGAAGGTGCATTAAAGAAATATGAGACGACATACAATATGTGTGTTGCAGAATGTGCATTTTTTTATCTCAGAGGATTACCCTTTACTCGGTACATCGCCCGATGGGTTAGTTGAAGATGATGGCGTAGTTGAGGTGAAGGGTCTCCAGTCCGGTCAAAGGGAAATTTACAGATAGCAGGCCAAAAGGTTGCTGTTATAATATAATAAAGCGAAAAGTATTGTTGAAAAAAAGTCACAACCACTATTACCAAAGCCAGGGACAACTACATATTACCAAAAGGGAATTTTGTGATTTCATTCTGTTTGCAGAAAATGATGTGGGGCGAATATACAAGCCCGAAATACATTGGAAGGAAACAATGGTTCCAAAGTTAATTTACTTCTGCAGGCAATGTATCCTATCGGATATAATAGATGGTAGAATACCACGCGGAATTCGGACGAGAGATGTTGCTTCGTCATAATTGCTACCTGCGCGGAGTAGAGCCCCTGTTTTTTCCTCTCTACTCTTAGTTCTTTTGATATAAAACGGGAGAAAGGAAAGACCAATTTTGTTCTATACGGTATTGATGAAAAACGAGGTGCGATAAGAGATGATTCAATTAAATTGGATTCGGATATTGTTGATGTTCGCGTTGTTGATCTTCAATTGGTGCGCAATTTCGTCATACTCTACTTATATTGTTCTTAATTCGAGTTTGTATCTCTGTTGGGGAAACATATATTCCGCGCTACCCCTGAACATATACCTTTCATGGATTGACGCGTCTTTTTTTTATTTTACATATAGGCGTTTGGCATAGCGTGCAGCTACTGGGATTATCACAAAAAGTAAAATACAAATACGTTAAATTTTACAGTTAACTTTTTATTTTCAAGAATATCGTAATCGGCTTGCAGACTGAATAGAAGATGAAGGGGGGAATTCGAATACTTGTTGGGAAACTCTACTTATTCAATCTTGTACTTCCGTTTGAAATATTTTCCTTATTAATACACAATCAATTACCGCCTTTTTGTGACCCGTTAATTACACAAGATCAACAAATTTGACGAATTTGTGTTTTATTTTCTGCAATAATCCGAGTAGCTAGTCGCCATGCCAAACGTCTATGTTTAATTATAAAAAAGAAACGCGTCAACATATGGAAGGCAAATCTATACGATCAGCGGTAAAGAGAATACGCGGTATATTACTATTATTACTATTTATAATAATTATTTTTATTTTAGATTTAATTATTTACTTTTTAGACAAAATGCTTAAAAAAGAAAGCTCTTTATAATCCAATATTATATTTAAATACAAAATTTAACGTCGGAATTTTGAACCTTATGTTTTCATTGTTTTTATTTTAATCAATTTACAAAATTTCAAAAACTGAGTCAATATTAATCTGACAAACGTCATTGTGTCATGTTTGCCACATGATGTCTTCCAGGTACTTTCATTATTCATTTGCTTATAGTTCGGTGTGGAATTTTTTTTGATCAAACCGTTGATCCATAATTTATTTATGAAAATTTTAAAATGTTTGTTTCTAATACAATTTTTAATACTTTAGAGTCAGGAATGCAAGGCTACATTTTTTGGCAGCAAAGCGGGCGCTTTACTCATTCCATATTTCTGGTATAGAAATGAAAAGATTTGGTTCAGTTAGTTTTCTTGTTAGATCTTCTGCTCTTACACCGATAGATTTTTTCTTGTAGGATGTTTTAAAACAAATGTTTATGCAGATAACCTACAGCATCGTGAAATAAAATGTACCAGTAACGATAGAGTTAACCATAGAGTCTATGGTACATTTATTAGTAGAATGGAGAAATGTGTGGAAGATGCACGAAGCTGCGTATAACAATAATTTATTCAAAATATGTTATAATGTTCATGGCTTCGTTATTATCGACAGTCCAAAGTACAAAATGTAGTGCGCTATACATACTATCAGAATTTGTTGCCAATTTTTATAGATTCAACTTAGAAACACAAAATTCCAAATTCCGAACTTTACATTTCTATTTGAATTTAATTTTGGATTACAAACAACTTTCCTTTATAGTCATTTTGCCCAAAATAATGAATAACCGCATTTCTCTCTTGGGGCATTTTTACGTTTTATTAGTTTGTTAACACGGAGTATATCTTATCTCGGTCTTCATCCAGGGATACATACACTGTACATGTGAATGGATAAACGAATTTTCAAATTCAACATGCGACTATTAATAACTTATTTGAACAATCGGTTAGAATATCAGCATTACTTGCCAGTTTTGGACGTGAGTACTGGATCTAACTGAAAGGAAATATAGTGCTTATTTCAGTAACATCAAATTGTGCTAACTAAACACGTTTTTGAGACCTAACTTCAAAATATAAAATTTTAAATAAGTTTAAGGAAAATTATTTTATAGCAGAAGATTGGATATATGAGAATAAGGTTGATAAATTTTCTTGGAATCCTTAAGACTAACTTGTACTTAATTCTCGGATGATGCTTCTTACATAAGCGAAACTAATGAAAAAAATAATTTAATAATTGTTAATTTTGATGTATGTCCATAGAATAAAATTGACCGTAAATTTACATATTATATATAATTAGTACTAAACTATCTTTTTATTACCAACTGTATTAAATTATAGTCCGTAACAAGCGGACATAGCGTGTTGACCCCTTTCATTTCCATTCATTACGTTGGTTTCGCTGACTATAAGGTACAAACCTTATAAACACTTGATGGATCTTGCATCATCTTCTCAGCAACTGGTAATTATCTACTATATAACTGGTAGGAGGTATGTGTGCCGTTTTATATAGAGCATCGCGATAAAAATTTTTGCTTAGTCGCAACACTAGTTCCTTCTGCCGTCTGCACCGATTACGTTTCATATCGTGTGCTGAACTGTTGCGGTCACGTGTGGAATTGTTTAAAATTTATTATCTAGCCTTGTAATATAATAAAAGCCAACCTTTACAGTCGTGCGATCATTCCGTTAGTGTTATATCGGACGACAAGATTAGGTAAGAGTAGACATTATTCACTGTCCCCGAATTTTTAGTTATAGTTCACCAATATTATGATACATTCATTACGAATTAATAAGTCCATCATAAAATATTTTTTTTATTTTCACTCTTTGGATTTCTAATGATTCAACCTATAATATTAAGATTTAATTCTCAAAATTTAATTTAATTATCTCGGTGTATTTGGACATATCAACCCATTTACTACTTGGGCTTCCTAGGCTTAGTTAAAGAAGTTTTTTTCTTATAATTAAACGCTATTGAATTTTATACAGTAGTTTGTACTACTCTAAGTTGTAGTAATTTTGATATTTCAGGATATGCATGCTATTAATACATTCTTTAACCCTGGTTTCTGCTTGCTTGCTACATATTTTGGGTTGAAATCAAAAACTTAAGTTAAACTATTTAATAAAGCATTACAATTGTAGCTTGTAAACATTTATGAAAAAAACCATTTTCTTTTCTACATAATAACATTTTTAATGTTTCCTCTTAATTTATTTCTATTTAATGAATTTTTGTCACTGCATATTTCACAGACTTATTAAACCTGCGTTTATATAGTATAATAAGCACATTATGTTTATAATGCACTAAATGTACTTATGTCTATATATCTATTTATCGCATTCTTTTCTAATATGTAAACTATAACGATTTTGACACCTTACCTCATTACTATCTTTCTTAGTACAAAACTTGTTGGAAAAAAACATTATTGAAAATAATTGTCATAGACATTGATGTCAGAAAGTACCTTGTACAGTTATTTTGTTTTCTTTTATAAAATTGATCAAATACATGGATCCATGACGCACATGCGGTTTGTATGGTACTTAATATGCCAATGTACTATAACTTTTCAACATAACATATTGCTGGAGTTTTTTTACAGAAACAGACAATTTGGATTTAATTGGATTATCAAAATCCACTAATATTTAATAACATTATTATCGTAATGGAGCGTTGTTCCTCTAAAAACGTAGTTAACATTACTTTCATGTAATATGTGTAGTTAAAAACCCGTTCGTGTATATTTTTTGTAGCTCTTAAGCTATTTCTACAAATCAGCTTATAAAGTTATAAACTTTAATAGAAACCTGAATTCTGGAGTTAGCTGTGGCTACTTTGTTATTCAATCTCTCGGGCGTGCAGAAATACAACACAAGTGAATACAGCCCTAGGATCCTTGCTCGCTAGCATCCATACGAAAACTAATACAATTTTAGTGTGTCGACATTTTGCAATAGAATAGCATTGATTTAATGTTACTGTAACATAATAATAACACTAAACACAAATACAACTGAGGAAATTTGTTTTCTAGTTGTAATATTTCAATAAAAAACTAAATTTGTATCAATTTTATTGAAAATAAATTCAGTTAACTGTACGTTTTGACAACGTAGTTGTCCTCATCAGAAGCTAACAAATCACCTAAAAGAACAGAGTCAAAATGAAACATTACTTACATATTAAAATTAAATTAATTAAAAGGAATCAGGAACAATGCTACCCTAATATTTTTTTATACTTTTCTTTTTGTTTTGTGTTTTGAAATAGAAAATGGTTGATGGTTTAAAATATTATTAGATAAATTTGAAATTTCTATTAGCCCTGTTTTTCATCTTTCATCAAAATACACTTTGTTTTGCAATTTGTGCCTTTGTCCAGCACTTCTATTTAGATTAAACTAAAAGTTTAAAAAGATTAACTTAAAAGTTGCTGTCCCATTTTTCTCTGTGTAGATTCTTTCTTTTATGTATTGTTTTGTTTCTCTTATATGTATACTTGGTTGCAATCATTACACGAAATTGATTAAAAGAGTTGTGTGTCTTTTCAAAAGCGATTTTATCTTTAAGTTTTAAGTAGAGAGACTTCAAGTTGTGTCTATTTCTAAATGTAATTTTAACATTGAAAGATGTAAACATTTTGACGAGATTCTGAAATACAAGGAATTGTGTTGTATTTTGTGTTTTGTTAATCCTTTTTTAACTATTATAATATTGAATAGTCTGTTTTTCTTTTCTTTTGGAAATTCTGGGCTTATCAAAAGAATATGTCTATATGTTAAGACGCACATAACATTTTTCTTATGAGCTTGGTTAAAATTTTGTGGAGATTTCTATTAGTTCTATTGCCTTACAGTTTTTTCTCGGCGCTGAATTTTGGTTTAATGCTTGAATAAGGTGGTTTTCTGTCTAGAGTTCATCTTATCTCATGATTTATAATTTATAATATAAGCGCTTGCTGAAGTTGGATTTAATGCAATTTTACGCAAATTTTTGGTTTGTATGCGGTGATCTTATTGCAGTTGCGTATATTAAATGAATTTAAATAAGGTTTTGTACACAAATAATGTTTTAAATGGATATAAATACAATATATAAGAGATGTATGAATTAAAATAAATAAAATTATGAATTTACATAGTAAGGTGAATGGAATATTAAATTTACGAAATAAAACAATGAAATTATGATTTTACAAAATGCAATAAATGAAAGTAATTAATTTATTGACATAAAAACAAAACTAAAATGTTAACAAGCCATCCACTAATAATTTAATAAGCCCAGAATTTCAAAAAGAAATTTTGTAGAAAATCGCTGAATGTTATAATAGTCATAAATTTTAAAAAATGACTAGCAAAGTACAATATGTATGCCAGCTTTCTACGTTCTCCGTTCCTACTCAAAACTTAAAGATAATAGAAAAAACACACGTTATTTACACAATTCTCTGTAATGATTGTAACGAAACGTATACAAACATAAAAGATAAACAAAACAGTACATAAAAGAAAGAACCACTGACATAAATTTTGTAATAATATAACAGCCTTAAAGTAACACGCTAGCACTATCGGATATACTTTTAATTTTAATATAAATAAAATAAAAGTATTGGCCAAATACATTAATTGCAAAGCAATATGATTTTAGAAATGATACACATAAGAAATAGCCCAACAGTGATGGAATAGAAATTTATCTAGTAACATGTATTACAGTTCTTGTATTTTGCATTTAAAAACACCAAATAAAAGAAAAGTACAAAAAATATTGCCGTAGTGTTTTGCCCGATTCAATGTTTGTCCGGAGCGTAGTCACGTTCAAGTTTGCTCACTAAAGACATTTTGTCACAAAATGTGTGACGAATTTGCATTGTTACCATGTAACGTAAAATTAGCTGATTTTGTTCTCAATACAGTCGATATTACCAAGAATACCAACTTCGCTTTTTAAGTGAATCCAATTTTGCGTCGAATTAACTCACCAAACGTATTATTTAAATACTTACAACCCTAAAAATGTGTTTAACTTTCTGCATCGACTGAGCACATTTGTTTTCATAACGCACCTGATCAACCAAATAGTAATTTTTTAATATTTTTTATTTCACTTACCTAATTTGGTAAATTTTAACAATCCAGCAAATAAATCGGACGTACGTATAAATATAATTGTTTTATTATTTTTGTCCCGAATGCAGCTGTCAATAAGTGGTATAATGGTAGTAATGTTATGAGTTGCGAATTTTCAACATGAACTCAAAACCGTCGACTTTAAATTGACATTCAAAAAATCACTCAAGCTAACCATAATTTTCAATTATATTGCATTTAAATCTATGTATGTACATAAACAATCAGGTTACTATCCTGTTTAGCAGTTATCTCCTATCGAATATGAAATATTTGTTTATGTATAATTTTTGCAACTAACATCAAAGAAATGCTTTTTTATAATCTGTAATACATATTCATTGATAGCATCAGTGCAGGATTACAAATATGTACCTTGATAAAAACACTATATACTTTATTAGTAACGATTTAAGACATATAATAGCATTATGAGTAGAGATGACCAAGGCAAGTGAAATTATTCTTTTTGCAGCGACTAGACAGACTCGTTTCTATTCGTCTCATAAGAAAGGGTTCGCGTTGCCTACTGGTTTCCCCGGGAGTCGACAAAACACGAGTCTGTCGAGTAGCTGCAAAAAAGTAATAATTTCACCTGCCTTTGTTATCTCTAATTATGAGTTCTAACCCATTCCAGGGTACACTAGCGTTTTTGCATTTTATCACTACTTATATTTTAGAATGTAACATATAGGTTGATTAATAAGAACTGCGTTCTCTAGTTTAGAGTTTTTTAAACTTGCGAGATGAAGGTTATTACGAAATATGAAGTAAAAATAAAGTTAATAAAGAATACCTTATCTGTAAAACCCATTGAGTACGTTGGACAAACAGAAAAACCGTGTATTTCATTTCTGCTTGTTTCTTTCACAAGTTTAGAAAAACTCAAATGTTACTATAGCAACAATGCGCAATGCTTTGAATTTGCAACACATAATTTATTTTTTCTAACTACAATAATATAACATGTATACAGTATTAAACAATTATGCGACGAATTACTTCGGAATATTTTCTAAATGTATGCTAGACTTCGAACTTTTAGTAAAATGTTGAAAATGTTGAAAACGCTGTATTTGAATACTTATTTACTGCACTGCGAGATTGCCGCGCACAGAATTTTTCTATTCAGAGGTGGGAAATTGACCAAAAGGAGAATTCAAACCTGTAATGATCAGAGATTTATGAATTTCTAAGATGCAATGAATTATTAGTTTCGAATTAAAGAAGTTACTGTTTATTGATTTTTAGAATCATAGCGTTTTCATATTGTAAAATAAAAAAATGCAGCGGAACTGCAATTATCCGTATATTGATGATATAGATATTTGATTATAGAAATTAAGAAAAGTTAAGATGGAACCTTAAGGTAAATATTAACATGAACTTTTGAAATTTTTTAGTATAGCTAACTCAAAATTAGTGGTTATACACATTGTGCCAAAAGGCGTTATACTAAATTGATCTTAAAACACAAGCGAAAGTTAGAAAATTCAAACAGTACTCCACCTCTATGTTTGTCACTACAAAATATGAGAACTATCGGTAAGTTTCCTATACGCAAATATAAACTTTTAGATATTTCGAAATATATGTCATCTCATTCTCACGGAAAAATCATGAATTGATAATTGAAAAAATACACAAATAAAAAATTGGAATAGGTGGGAAAATTATAATTACATAACCTACAGACTACACAAATGCGATTGTTATGAAAAAATACCTCAAATTATGTAACACAGAGAATAAAAACATTTGATATTTTTTAGTTTTACCTCGTAAATACTAGTAATTAATCATGCACAGAGACAAAGTTATATAGGTCCTGGGTGTAAATTTAGTTTGACGTCATTTTTGTGTTTCTTATAATTATGGACATGCGGTCATTTTATTTAAATTATGTCATAAAAATCAATTTTCTGCGACTCAAAATGAGCGTATTTTAAAACAAACAATAAATAACAAGAATTCTAATGCGCAAATCACATTAGTTACTTCTCCCACTTCTAACGTGTTTTTTAAACAGTAGTCTTCATTTGAGGTGTTCCAATAATGCCGGTCCGTTTGGGTTCACAAATTTTGAAAAATCAATTTACATTCTTTATAACATCGTTTTGTAAAAAAATCTAGCTACCCGAAATATTGAATTAAAATAATTTAAAATCAATAAACTAAAGGATGGATAAGCACGTGTGTTCATAATTTCCTTGTAATTATCGCTTTCTTACGTTTGGGCATCTCGTTTTAAACTTCTTATCAAAATGATTGACATACAGGAGAAAAATGCTAATACGAAACTTTGTTGATATTATCATTATGTGCGTGTACGTATCGTATATAGTTAGTATTGATATCCCCAAGTTGTTTTTAGTGATAATGAATGCCACATTCAACATTTAATATCGCTGTCCTCGAAGTCTTACATAAATGGATATCATGGTCAACATTTTAGCGTTCATGACCGATATCTCAATTAAATTAAGTACGTGATTGCACAAGGTGCATGCTCACAACGAGTACGCTTACGTGTAAATATGTGTTTAGTTATCCGTAAATGTTCGTATATCATACATTATATGTCAGCCAAAGTTAGGTAACAGGTATATTAGAGTGAAAGTGCTCCAAACTACTCTCCTTTCAAGTGTGGGGGAATTTATTTATGGAAATTAACTTAATACCTTACGCCCAAAGTAGTTTCTTGAAATAGCACCACTAATTCACAACTTCTATTGTTTACGGCGCCTATGACTGTCAGTATTAGTGCTCTTTTCAAGAAAAAAGCAATATATTAAATTATATATTATATTTTAAATATTCCAGAACTTCCAAGAAACTTTCCTAAAAAACAGGTTAACAAAAAATCAGGAGTGAGTTGTTCTTCCTGAGGACGCTAGCGCTGTTTGGTGTTTAAGATTCGATTAGTGTGGATTACATAATATGTCTCCCATGCAACAACGTGCCCATTATAGGCAAATAATCCCGTTTGAAAAGGGACGAATTATGTAGTTCTTTTAGAGAAACTGCCCGCATTGAAACCGTTCTACATTGTTGCATCCTTGAAATGCATGCATGATAGAATACGCTGGAGGATGAGAATGATAGATGGAGTGGGTGGAGCTCCGAAAATTACTCACGATTTTTAAAACAATTGATTGTGCAAAATAAATTTGTTGTTGAGTTGTCGTAGCAGACCAATCAATGCTGCAGGTTATCGTAAACTCAATACGTACGATTTATAATCGTATGATTCGTATGGAATGCTGTAGGTGCAATCCTCTCTTGTTGAAGTTTTCTTTGACATAAGAAAGTGCACGAATCAAATGGGAAAAATGATAATTTTAGGGAGAAGAATGGAACCACATAGTGCTCGGTGATGAATCGCGGTTCTGTTTATGGAACCATGCAAAGGTAGGATATAGGTGCCCCAAAGTTGCATTTATCAACAGTATACTGCACCAGCTCAATTATTAGAATTATAGTATTTAGTACTATGCAATTTAGCCTCAAGAATCACTTCCGGTCTTGCAACCTGTAACGCCATCCATCTTGCAAGGGATTTAGAATGGCGTGTTTCAAGACTCACACAGTACGGCACACTTTACGTTTTCTGTTTGGAAACAATATACCGCTTTCCGTAACCATCGTGATCGCTCGATCTTTCATCGGTGGAACATGGAATACAATGGAAGAAGTGAGGTAGCAAATTCACATACGTAGTCTAGGAAATAATTCTTCAAGATACACTAACAAGTTCAATGCCACACTGTATAAGAGTGTATTAAGAAGAGAAGTGGTTAGGTTGAGTATATTAATATACAATACATTTACTTTTTTTCGTTAATTAGAGCACTTTTCTACGACTTTAAGCGATTTGCAATAATTACATTGAACTAGATTTCTTATTTAGCTCGGTCCTAATTTCCCAATTAACTAATCTACTACTACTATAATTACAACTATTGTCGTGACGATTGCTATTCGTGACAGCTAAACAGCATAAAGGATACATGAATGAGTTGCATTTAATCCATTTATTCAATTTAACCGTATACGACTCACGCATTTATAGCATATTGTTAAATTTTCGTTGGTTAGGTTTAGTTAGCAATGCTATAGTCTACCTATATATGTAAAGCAATCTTTAGGAAGAAAATAAATCATTTGATGTACGAATTCAAAAATTTGATAAACAGCGCGTACTGTAATTATAAAACTTTTAATATGTGTTTATATTATTATATTTACTGTTATGTTTTTACTTTCTATTAGAACCAAAATAACTAGTTACTTTGGAACGATGGAAACGATGATCGTTGAAGCAAAGTTAATAATTTACAGGAACATCGTGGTCCACGTTTCGGGACCTTCGTATGATGGAAGTTAACCTCGCTTAAGTGACAATCATTCTCTTAACGCGTCGTAATTAATCCAGATTAATCGACAGTATTACAATTGCCCTAAAACTAATCAAGCAATAAGAAACTGAAAAAATAATCATATGCATTGTTTATCAACAAATTTAAACAAACTTGTTGTAAATACAGAATATACAATGCAAAAGGCAATAGCAACAAGAACAAACTAAAACATGAAGAGGGCGGTAGAATTTAATGACATTAACGAAAAAGGCCCGCAAATATAATAAAAAGGTAGGCTATTATAATCAAAATTGAACGAACGAGTTTATCATTTTAATAAATGTCTATTTATTAGATCGACGAACACATACGTTTGTATCTCGGATTTATTGATATAAAGAACACATTTATTAATGCCTAATGAAAAATCGGTAGTTTGTTTCGCTCTGAGGAAAGTAAGTTAATAAACGGGTGTTTATTATAATGATAAATGAGTTAATTTGATAAACGAAGGTCATTGTTGTAATAAATTCATTTATAATATAGTATATATTTTTTACTACTTAAATAAAACAAAGTCAACACGGTTTATTGCATTAATTTTTGATTGAATATTGTTGTAATTACGTCACCCATCAACGAGCTCTTTACATCAATCTAGTATTACGGAAAGAATTTAGTTTTTTTTTTCGTAGCATATACTTTGCATAAAACAAGATTACGTAAACTATTATTGCTGCATATTATGGTACTTTGAATTATATAAATAAATTAATGTATTGGGTATGTGGTATTGAATTCATTTTTAATTATCTTCCTACATACAATATATGCGATGTCCTATTTAGTATTGGTACCATTTCCGTTCACACCGGAAATAGAATGTCAATAACACCAAAAGTTAATATACAAAAATTAAAATTTGCGGCATTTTTTGCTTTAACTTCTATTGTTTAAGAGTTAACAATAGGCCAGTGAGAATGCTTGAGGATACTATAGCATAATAAAAGAGGGAATAAGTGACAATGCATTGAGATGGTTTGGTTTGGTTAACACGAGATTAACCAAGAAAGTGTGGAAAATGAAGAAAGCTAAAAAGAACATGAAGCGTAGACCACGAATGAAATGGAATGTTGAGATTGGCAGATATCTGAAGGAAAAAGAACTGGAGTGGAAAGAGTCCGAAATTCGAGCGAGATATAAACAAATGGAAATATAAAAATAAAGGGAACAATTCAATACTGGCAATTAGCCAATACATAAGTATCGATTTCTTTGCGTGGTGACGGCCCAGCGGGATGTATAAGCTTTCTAAAGCGTCTCATAATCTCAGGAGCCATAATCAAGATTACCATCAAACGGAGTACCACTGATTTAGAGGAGTGACATTGATCAGAATATCACCATTTTAAACTTTTGATTTTAGCGCTGTTGCGGTAACTAATTATATAAGAATAATTTTAGATTCGTTTGGTTGTGTTTATGAACGTCACCTATAGTAAATCGCCTGTAGAAAGAGTAAACTTAATTTTGATAGAAAGAAAACCGAATTAAATATATTGCAAAAAATGTTGATGTACTAAGGCTAAACGCCAGTACTTTACGATTTTAAACACAGTACGGAAGCTATCTTGTAATATTTAAATTTACATCAGTTTAACACTTTGGGTGAAATTGATCATCGTCATGGGGTGATCTTGTTCGCAATATCTACGTATATATAAAAGAAAACTGGGCAACCGCACATATACAAATTACGACGAGGCAGCAATAGAAGCCCCAAAGAATAAATGAGAGTAACTGGACATTTCGGACATTACAATCATAAAATATAGATTTTGCTGCTTTTTAATTGCTAGCACAGTCGCTGCCCACAGAAAATCACTGGTTTAGGAGAAGAAAAAGCCATTTTGAAGCAAACTTCTGTTTAAAATTATATGCCGGTCTAAATAGATCTTGATTATAATTGTAATTGCACTTCCAGCAAATAGGATTATCCTCTCCTTATATTAGAGCACACGTTGTGCCGCTTTTCAAAGACAATTTAACAGATCCAAATTAAGCTGCTTCTTTGTTAAACACACACAATGACAATGTTAAGCCAATATTAAGAAATGTGTCTGAAGATACTTTAAATCAATATTTTGACAATCTAACTGAAACACATTAAAAGATACCGCCCTTGGTAATACTTTCTATTATGACGAGAAAAATTTGCAGAACAGGACAGAAAATTAGCCGAAAGGCGTACCATGTTGAAACCAAAGGTGCTACTTGTCAAGGACTAGCTATAACACAAGCCACCGCTGGATAAATGCCCGCATATTCACAGATTAGATCCAATCCACATTTTTGCCACATACCACAATAATAGAAGGAAAGAATATTTTAATCGGTGATAATTTGGCATCACATTTTACCGAAGGTTATAGGAAGGAATAGGTTTGTGCAAGATTTATGTGGGCTTCCTTAAACCAATTAAATTATCTTGGAGGCAGGTTTTATTGAAATGGGAAAACTTACATCCTATTTTAGCCTTCTTACATAAAAAAGATGTTCAATATTTATTGCATACAACACTTGTTCATGAGAATACTAAAAGAAATGAAGCTATTAAAAACGATTTCGCAACTTTCATTCAATTTTTAGCAACTGTAATAGACCCTATAAACCGTGATAGATTTAGATTGCTTATCTAGAGAAAGCGTAGGTAATAGGAAGGTAGAAGATATGTTGATAAACTACCTAATGCAACAAAGATATTTTGCTGTGCCATCAAGACGATTATCAAGACAACAACGTTGAAGCCGAAGATAACGCAACGACCGGAGACTTTTAAATTTCCAAAAGTAAAGTCGAAGAAGAAAGGTTGATGCAAGATAGCTCAGAGCAAAATCTAGAAACACATGAACCGTCAGAACAGAAACGAGAATATGCGGAAGTGAACAAAGGAAATGTAACCGCCTGAGCGTTTCTGTTGATGAAAGAAAAACTGTTGCTTATCGCTTATTGTTACTGCGCAAAATGTTGTAGGTGATGAATTCGATATTTTAGGACTAAAATATGAAAAAAGAAAATTACCGTTTTGTGTAGTGTATAAGATTTTGAAGACATAATAGCAATTTTTCCTCGACAGAAAATTAGTTCAACAAATGAGGTAGATAGCCCAACATACTCATTTAATAAGGAAGTTGATATTAAAGAATGTTAAATGTAAACTCGTTACCTTTTGTTCATTTATTTTATTGTAAAAATAGACGTTTCTTCAAATGTGTAATTCTATTTCTTTCAAATTTCATAAACATAATTGGCACTACTAAACAACTAAAAAGTTGTACTGTGGCTCATTGAATCTTATAGTTATAATAGCCCAATTAACACCAAAATTGTAGATACGACGATCTTGCTTAAGACGACGGTGTAGCATTAATACTAACAGAGAAGAGATATATTCTTAGCCTCATCTATGACCCCGTAAAGATGCGACATACAGTATAAACCTGAGGGATTGATATGCTGTTAATGTTATATATGTGCAATATACCCAAGATATTTTTTTAACGAATCCAGCGAGTTATGCAACCTTTTTTGCGAACTGGTATTTATGCTGGATACATCAAACGAAAATTCTTGTAAATATGTTTAAAGGAGCCAATATTTGCAAAAGAAATGACTTAAATTCGGCGTAATTAAGGTAAAATTGATGCCAATATTTTAATTTTATTGCCTTTATTTTGACATATTTTGTTAATTGGTGACAAATTAGGGAATTAAACCTACTGCGACAGTCAATCCAAGAACTCCATTAAAATTGCAAAAGGGTTCTCGTGAATTATTCCACGATTCCAAAATACAGTTCTCGTTAGCACCTTCAAAATATGCAATTTAATAGTAAAGTTAAGTACCATATGTGGAAATTATTAATTAGAATAGGTAATTAGAAAATGCTTTTAAAATATCGATGAAAGTATATCAAAGCCATCAAAGATAAATTAAATGTGGTCATTCGTATCTTCTTACGATTCTGTTTATAAAGATTTATTGGTACAGCTTTTCCACACACTGCATAAAGTAGTCAGTGATCGGTGCAATTGTGGTTATCAACTCTATACTTCCATGGTGTACTTATGATTGAGTCAGGTTTCATGCTACAGCAGTATGAGATACGTGACACGATACAAGTTCGATGTATTATCATAATTTGGCCATGTCGTTAGGTTTAGTAGTAAGTAAATTCGATAAGTGAATGAAAATGTGCAAAATGAGTAGTGCGTCGTTAAGTTACTCGATTTTCGTTGAGTACTTTATTTTGTCGTATATTTTAAGCAGGTGTGTCTACTTTAACAAAACAAATAGCTTAGTATTATAGTTCTGTAATTAAAATTTCTTTTTTATCGTCCATACATACTTACAAAGATGTATCACAATTGATCTGTCAATAGATTCATACAAATTTGATAAAATACACATTCTTACGAAGTATACAATGATATAACCTAATTGTTTGATTTACAAGTGGTTTCTTGAAGTGCTCTATTCAAACCTCATGTGAGCGGATTACATTTGTACAAAATTTCATATAGTTTTCTTCTGCGGCATTAGTTGCATCATACAACCACAAATAGTAACGGGGCTGGAGTTATTGGATTTAGCCATACTTTATTCCGGTGATTCCATAATTTGATTATAAAAGCACTACAGCACTTTTAAAACTAAAATTTATCTTCAACGATATGTGTATGTAGAACTGACGTGGCTAACTTCCAAGCAATAGCGTTTCGGAGAATACTTACCGTTGTTGAAGAGATTCTATGTTAATGTACTTAAACATATTTTTGTTTTTTCTTGTTAGTCTCATTCTGCTACCGATTTCTTTGAAGTTCGAAAAATTCGCGAAGTGAGCCTACATTTATCAGTTTCTTTACGAAAAGCGCTAAGCTTCCTAATTTATAATCGTTTCACAACTAATATTGATTTATATAGCGTATCCACTGGACTTAATATAATTCCTTCCCTGAGCTATTTAGAGAAAGTTTTCAAGTATCATAAAATTATACTCATGCACACAGGATGTTCAATTTCCACTCCGTACAAATTTGATATTTTGAACGGATCTTGTATTAATATACAAAATCCGAAAACGTAATAATTTACGTTTTTGGGTGCCTTTCATGTCAAACTTCTTCAATATTCCTTAGACCCATGTATCTTAGTTTCTGAAGTAATTGACGTAATTTGCCGCTGCTTCTTTAACTACCGATATCTTTAATGCCTTACACGCTCGAGCGGTGATTCGATTAAGTACTTCTAGGAGCTTTCGGCCATACATCGAAGATTCTTATACAGTGTGGCCCGTTTGAAATGGAAGCATCCTTGTAGAACTCGTGTTTTACAGTGGAACTAAACAGATTTATTTTGAATACATAGTAGATCAAAAAGTCCCTCGCATAAAATGTTAGAGGCTCATCTAAATTTTCGAAGAACATTATGATTATTTTTCGAGTTCGAAAACAGAAAAATTTTATTAGCGATGTTTTTATTAAAAATTTGATTGATAAAATCTTAGAATGGTGTTCGTCAAAATTTCATTAAAATATATTTATTAATAAAGAAGTTATGAAACAATCATTTTTCAATCTTTACAGTGGAGTACAAGCCAATATGTACATATTATGTTATAAATCCGGTTCTTACAACATCTACTGAGTAAAGATCAAAATGTTTGAAAGAAAAACAACAAAAAATTAAGTAACCAAATCTAATTTATAAATTATAATAAGAGCAATAATTTATAAATTAACTTCGACATCATAGCCTACTTTGGATTTTACTACCTAAATTACATGTATTTTTTTGGATGAAACAACAATTACTAATAACAATTGAAACATTTCTTTAAACATAAAGAAAACGAATTATGTAAAAACTAATGTAGTTAGTACGTATTACTTATTTCTTTAAAATGTATAATTTATATTCACTTTTTTAGTTGCAGTTTCGTTTTTTTTTTAATTATTTGCAATTTTGTAGTATTTAATAATAAGTTTCGCTAGTTTTTAGTTATAAATTTTGTCTATCTTGGTCAGTAGTTGTTGTAAGAACCGAATTTATGAAATAATTCACGGTGAAGTTTGAAAAATGATTCTCGCATAACTTTTTTATTAATAAATATATTTGAATGAAATGTTGGTTAAAATCATACCAGGACCTTCTGAATTCAGATATTTAATAACAAAATTGTTAATAAATTTCTGCTATTTTCGAACTCGAAAAATAATCATAACATGCTGTGAAAATGTAGATGAACCTTTGAAATTTTGTGTGAAGGTAGACTTAAAAAAAATTGGTTTCATTTTAATGCAAAAAATGTAGGTTTTACAGGGGTGCTTCTATTTCATATGGGTCACACTGTATACCAACTAGATTCTACAAGATTGTCATCGATACCGTTGCCAAACTTGATTTATGTTGTTTAAATTTGCAACACCCTGTACATTTTCGCGAAATCTAATAGAGAAACTGTTCTAGAATTTTCCTTTATATCTGAAATGTGTCATTTTTTAGCAAATGCTGAAAATATTGATAGAAGTTGACATGAATTGAAGAGAGGCATCTACAGTCGTGTGTAATGTAAGCTTATGTTGTGCCACGCTAGTTTATGAATATTTTTTGTTTGAACGCTTTTTCTCTAAGTTATTCAGAGAAGGAATCACCTTCCATCCACGTACCAAGCGGATACGGCAATGACATTAATTTCAGTGTTTTAACCAATATTGAACAAGCCCATGTTTTTATTAAAACTCACTTAATTCTTTTAGAATAAATTAGTATTGATTAGTGTGGATAAGGAATTGAATAGTTCACTGCAGTAAATAATTGATGTGATGAATTCACATCTACTTACCACTTATTTCCATTCATGTAAGGTTTTGTGACAAAAGAGATATAAAGTATTCCATTTATTAATTTATTAATTCTTCATTAAACGATAACCATATAAAATTAGGCACAAGGTGAAAAGCAACTAGATCTCAGTAGTATAGTGTAGATTATAAGCATTACAGTGGGTTGTGTAAGCTTACAAAAAATAGGCATACCCTTAACAAACTTCAGTAGTTAAGCATAAAAAGATCATGTTTTTATTTCTCTTCTTCGTTTTGAGTTTCTTGAAGTTTTACAGACAATTATATTCTTCGAGGACTTTTAGCTTTTCAAACGTACACTACTTATTTAGTCATGTTTATTTTTACCTCCAAACTTATTAATCACGTCCACAAAAACCCCATGCCTGATGCTACAAACCATTCATAGCGATTCATGCCACTTATTGTAATTGCATTAAATGGGAGTTCAATTACAAAGCCCCGATTCCCTCGCGGATTTCCGCTTTATGCAACGGAAATACTCGAGGGAATCAAAGCTATACCATTTACGTTACAACTAGCCGCTATTATCATCGAGAACATTGTAAAAGTTTTAATGTTCCTCTAAGGAATATTAATTTTTTTTTACTACGTGTGACTCAACGGTTTATAAGCCATTTTAACTTATAAGATAATTATTATAATTATGGGAGCCTTAAGTGTGTATACAGTGAATGGTTCAGGGGTTTTGTTACTAGCACTCTCTTACCATAAAGATTTAAGGGCAGTTAGTTATCTGTAACATGGGAATGACGTCTCGAACCGACAACTTCTGACGCTGCCACAATCAACAACAGGTATTTTTACCAGGGGATTCGAGATTTGCTTTACGCAGAAGATTATACAAGATTTCTTTTTATCAGGATCTTACAGGTTAATTTTTTCCTTAATAAAGTCCAATTTGCGTACTAAATCATTTAATTTAATTCAACTCGCAAGTTATAGCTAGACTAAATAGCCTCATTTCTTTTTCAATTCAATCTAAATATTTTACATGGCCAAAAATAGCAGTTAGTGTAATAATTTTGTTGAGAATTTTTGCATACCACTGTGTTAGATTTTCTAAGCAAATTTTAGCCACGATATACGGAATACCTTAATTCTACAGTACAATTAATATATTGAATATTTTTGAATATTAAAACTACTTTCGCTAATATTAATACAAGCACTAATTTGTTGTAGCAGAAATAGTAAAACAACCAGTTTGTAGAGATTAAGTCTATTATGTTGTGTTGTATGCAATCATATTGTTCGTGTAAAATTTGGTGTCAACGAAGGGATGTAGATGGACGTTGTTGAAAGTGATTATAAAACGTTTTAACAAATAAGTTTCTACAGAGTACACACACTCTTCTCTAAGCTTAAATGTCGTAATGCTGGATGGACATTATTATACAAACCAACTCCGGATAATGCCATCCTCGTCCGACAAAAGCGACGTAAAGATTTTATAATATTGCACGACTGGAAATTGCGACAGACGTTACTGAAAAGTAGTAATTGTTTATTAAAAAATTATAAAATACTCAGCTTAGTTGTTTCCATTATTTTTGAGCTTATAAATAATTGAATAAACTTAATCAGGTTTCATTAACTATTATTTCTCTGGAACAACTAGCATTTTTAAAGACTGCTTAAACTAAAATGCTGTTTTTTCAGATAAATTTTACTGTAATATGTTAAACATTAACTAGCTTAAGGATTATCTATCTAAATAAAACCAAATTCACCAAAAATTTTCCAAAAATAGTAAGAATTTCTTATTTCATTAATTTTCTTTATGCGTTTTATAATCTACCAACCATTCAACGTATCAAAATTGTTGTTCGGACAATTGCTGTTGCTATTGGCAAAGGAATGCCTTTACTACGAACTTTAACGTAAAAGTAAAAGGTTTCCGATGGATATTGATATCCAAATGCCATATTGTTCATAATTTTCATAATAGCTTTCGCCTGTGCTTTATCAATGTCTAAATGTTAAGTTGAACTGTGTACATAAACTTTAGTTTTATCCTTTCATAAATATTATTTTTGTTTTGATGTTTCCATATACCTAATGCTTGTTTTGTAATCTCTGCTTACCGTAAATTAAATGAACAGTTTATAAATCCTAGGATTAATTAATTAAACATACATACCATATTTTGCAAGCTAATCCTGGCAGATAAGATTCTTCTATTCGATACATAAAAATAGTCTATATTTGAACTATAAGAGTCGAACATTCTACCCGTTGAAGATGATTTTTTTTTCAAAAATGAAGGCTGGTGTGCCGGGTCTATGAAAATGTTCGTTGAAATAAGATATTTGTTCAAGCAAGTGTTCATTTTAAAAAGAATTCCACTATATATTACATGGTCTTCAAACAGTGATTGGGTTATTTGGACTTTAGGGTGATGATGATCACGCTAAGCATTAGGTAGTTCGCAAACAAATATTTTCGTTTTGCTGCTTTGTTGGTTTTGTTTTTCTTATTAAAGGGGTCATAAGAAATTAAGAATAACTTTTATGTGCTAAATTTGTGTAGTGTTATCGGAAGAAGTATATTTCGAAGGGAAAAGGATAACGCTTACAGGGCTATCAAGACTAAGGTCGGCGGCCTCCGATCGAAATAGGTTTAGAAAGAGATTACAATCGTAGCCAATATAGCCCCCGAAATAAACATGCAAAAAAAAGGTTACATAGGTGTCCTGTAATTTTGATACGTAATTGCTGCAAACACTTTTTGCCCTTCTCAAATCGTCTTGTTTCCAGTTTTGTAAATAATAACACTTCACATTTAAATAAATAATTGCATAACCCTAATGCTTAACAACATTGCGTCGTAACTGGTAACTAGTAAGTTTGAGCATGCGTGTGTTTGCCTTAACCTAAAACTGGTCTGTATACAATACTACTCAAATCGCTACGTATATAGGGGTGAGGACAGGTGCCGCACATACAAACTGACGCGGCACTTATATTCTTCCTCTTCCATATTTACGTTAGCACTACGGTATGTGTGTGTATCTCTGCGAATGCGTGTTTGTTGCGCGGGAGAAGTTTTTAAATGTTGTTTTATGGTAAAATTTCAAAAACAAGTTCAATGATGTACATAGTCATACGTGTACCACCTTTAAGATATGACTTTTTGCGGAAAATTTAACAAACGCAGAGTTTAGCTTAAACATGTTGTGTTACGCATGTAAACCAGTTTAGGAATTTTCATTTGCAAAATAAAATACTCCTTATTGCTGTAAATGCGCACCACAAAATGTTGTTCAGGGTGTTCCAAAAACCTAGCCCAAACACTAACATATTCAACTAAAGACATTTTTTTTTTCAAGTGACAACCACAATTTTTAAAAATGTCTACATATGTATATACCTAAATGTGCTTGTTTTCAAGTTAACAAAAAAAAATATATGAAATCGATTATTTATTACCAATAAACAACCAGAATTAACAAGGTTGGTTCTTTTTGCTTAAGCTAATGACATATAGCAAGACTTCAAAATTTCCAACAAAAGTTTAGTTTTAATGTATTTTCATAAAAAAAAATAAACTTCCCTACTAAAATTTAAATGGCATTAAATATTTACATTTATTGCAAACTACCGCAATAGAATTAATTAAAGATCTAAATGTGGAGGAAGCGTGAGCATGTTGATACCAGTTAGATGGAGCTCCAGCGCATTGTCCACGTAAGGTGTAAACCAATTAACAAATGTTTGATGAACGATGGACGACGAAATTAGGACGTTGGACATGGCCAGACAGATCACCTGATCTCCTCTTGATTTTATTTGATTTTATTATTTAAGAATGTATAGTTTACTTTTTGGGAAAATCTTACAGGCGCGAGCAAGCAAAGAGAGCATTTGCTAGTATGGGCGGAATAGAAATTCTGAGGGTGGTAAATTTCGTGCACCGTAACATATTATTGTGTCCGCAATTAGAAGAAACATATTTTTTAATTTGTATAGTTTTTTGAATAGTTGAGCTTACGCTTTTCATCATATGTAATTTTTGTACCTGTTTTTCGATTTGTGTTATTGGTACCAATTAAACATTTACTAATAATCAACTAAATGTTTAATTTTAATTCAATATTTATTTTCCGAGACTTCCGCAACATAACATAAACATAGGTTTGTTAAAACAGAGACACCTTTCACAGTTCTCCAATTAATAATGAATTGTTTCAAGGGCACTAGCTCTTTCCGTTCTTACTCAAAATCAGGAATTGATTTCACCGTTCTTGAATCAGTTCAGGTGTCTGTTGGAACAATCTTGGAATTGATTGGGGACTAGTTCTACTAGATATGTCATATGTAAGCAAATTGTTTAGTTTAACTAAAAAAAAAGAACATTATTAATAGTTTCTGTACTCCAATACGGATAGGTCAAATAAGTGTCCGGTATCATTTGTCATTAACTTAAGCAAAACAAAGCCAACCTTGTCATTTTTGGTTCGTAAGTTTTTAAAATAACTCCGGAACGAGCGAATTTAGGTATAGGAAGTAATATATGAATAGAACGATAGAATATATAGACATTTTGAAAAATTGGGGTTGCTATTTATAGAAATTGAAGTTTTTTTATTAATCGAATATGTTGTCGTTTGGACTAGGTCTTTGACACACCGTGTACAACATTTCTGATATGCATTTAGAGCAATCTCTCAAAGACAAGTTCAACTATATACAATATCAGATTATTTCTAGAAATACTCGTAAAATGATCATGTATTTTACTCAAAAACTCCTGATTTTAAAATATGAATTAGAGTTATCGTTTAAAATTTTTTTTGTATTCCTTGTGTATACTACTGGAGTAAATTGAGTATGTGTATTAAATTAAATCCTTTATTTCGGTTGAAAACATTTGTCGCTATTTTAAGTACGTTCGAAACGAATACCTCATATAACGGCTAGTAATATACAAGTTCATAAGTACTGGGGAACACTGGCATATCTGAATATCTAATTTATTAATTATTTTCCCCTAGTTACGCTGATAAAATTATATGATGCAATAATGCAATATTTGCGATCACTTCATCTTGAGTTTCTTTATCAAACGAATTTTATGAACTGTATTCAAATACCTTCACTCCATTCCTGTAGATAGTATTCTTTATTGATGTGCTATTGTAGTTAAATGTTGATTGATGTATATCTTGTTAACAATTTAATTTACACAATTCTAATTTCTAAGCTGAAGGACACAGAGAACTAAGATGACTGAATGACTCTCGAAGTTATCACGTGTGTTTGCCTATATTTTAATAACCTTCTTAGACCTAGTTTTCTTACTAGTTTCTTAGAATCAAAGAATAAAATTACTCCCAAACAATTTTTGGATTTTTAAATTTAATGGTTATGATAGATTCCCGTACTTCAAATTTGTCCTTTTGAGGGTTAGAGGATTAAAAAAAACAGTTAATTGAAAATTAGAAAAGCTTGTGAAAAAATGTCGATTTACGTCGTGGATATTAATTAAATGTAAAAGTAGAGTGATGTCACACGATGACGCTACTTATCACAGGATCTTAATTCACTCCCGAATTGAAATAACCTTATGTATAATTTCTAAATTTATCTACTATGGCTTATTACAATACAAAAAGATACAGATTTTGCATTTATTTTAATACATACGTTATCCCTAAAGTTGATAATATGCACTCTTAATGAAGTATAGGAGAGGACCAGTGGGAGCAAACACGGATTTATCTTCTTCATAAACAAGAAAAATAGATTATGCATTATGCAATCAAGACATCACTCTTAGGAGCTTTCTTGCTGTTTGTACATTTAATGTGAAACTACTGAAGGCAAAACTTGCATTTAATTGACGAGTAGGTTACCGAATTTACATTACTCGGTTCAAATAACATTTCGCAAAGGAACTTGTTGCTTTTGTCTTTTTTGGATACTACAAACACTTTGTAAAATGGTTCAAACTAATTAAAAAGAAATTCACATCGGGATCAAAAACTACAGCAGAAATTTTTGCGGGGTGATTTTCTACGTTAGTCTACACCAGCTTCTACAGCATGCAAACCCGGATTTATTAAAACCCATGACAACTCTTGTCAGTTTTTAATTCTCAAGTTTGAAAAGGCAACAACTTCGCCTCTTTTCTTTCTTTTTAAATTAATTATCATTATTATTATTAAATATATATTATTAATATTATTATTATTAAATAGTTTTTATTTCGACAGATAGCTTTTTTTGCGCAAAAATTTTTGTTGTTTCACGGTTGCGCCCAACCAGTTACCATCAGTAGACAGACTAAATGAAATAAATGCGGAGCATGTCTTCTTTTTTAAATATATTACTACCTCTTATCCCTTTTCTTTCTGCTCAAATTCTCACTGGCATTCTTGTATAATTGTACAAAATAAACGTCGCTTATATTTTTCAATGAAATTCTTCACATCGCTGTAACATTTAAATTTCTTACCGACTTCTAACGTATCTCATTAAATAACAAAAGGAGTGTTTAAATATCCAAAGTTAATAATATGTTATATTTTATTATTTACTCTGTTAATATATATGTTTTTTACTGTTTGGCCAAAGTTAAAAGTTAAAAATCTCAAAATTCTAGACCCACACTTCATGGATAACCAACCTACGTTCAAATTAATTTAATGATCAAAATTGAATTAGGATCCTGCTAGAAATAACGTCATCGTATGACGTCAGTCGGGACCAAATTTAAATCCCCAGCAGGAACGTTAGCCACAGCCGTAATACGCAGTAAAAATGTCAAGAAAACCGAAATTTTTAGATTTATTAAGCAAGAATACGAAAGAGAATAAGGAAGGAATTAATTAAAATAATTAAATTAAATAAATTAAAATATATTAGTACTAATATGTCCAAAAAGTTCCAAATATCTCACAAAATAAATGTTTAAATGGACATTTTATAAGGTAAATAGTCCAGTGCCTTTAAGGGAAGTATCAAATTATAGTTTACAATAATTTTAAGCTGCCTCACAAATATTTGTGGTCGACAAACAGGAACCCCCATTTTTTATTATAGATTCGTAATGTTTCCCCTCGCTACAGCGGCAAGGGTAGCGTAGGTGACTTAATTTTGGAAATATTGAATGCTATCCGTAAAATCATCAAACTCTTTGAGTTATAATTAACTGAATCATTGAAATATTTGCTTTGCGAGATATTTGAGTATCACGGAACTTTCTGGACACTCCACTCAAATGTGCCAGAGGTACCTCGTAAAATATTTCAAGAAATATGGCGAGATGAGCCAGAATATAAGGGTAGGTATCCATAATTATTTTAGACATATAAAGTCAAAACGACGTAAAATTTAAAATTAACATGTTATTGATATGAAGAAATGGTGGTGACTTTCAGAGCAGAAATAATAAATGTTGACGAAACACCACATCTTACAAAAAGAAAGAAAAACATAACGGAGGTTTCATATCTCCTAATGTGCGGGATATTCTACCTTGAAAAGTGTACCTTTATCATGTTATTTCCTTTCGAAACACTACCCATTTGAAAATTATTTTAAAAAATGAACCATGGAATCAGTACAACATTCATATAGGGATTTTTTATATTTTTCAAGCTACACAAAGTACTAAGCTTTTGCAAAGAATTTTCAATTTATTGCTTTCAACTAAATGTGATGGCAAATAAGAACGAAATATTTCTAAAATATAGTAAGTAGCATTTATAAGTTTGCGAGCACTTTCACTTGTAAAAACTTTTGTAAAAACTTGATGGTTTAAAATATTTTACTCACAAATAACACTAGACCTTTGAAATATGTTCTTCAATACACTTTAAAATGGCTGTTTTAGTTATTTTTGAAGCAGATTTCTCCAATTAATAGCACGGTAATTGCATTATTATTAGTAGAACGTTAATAAGAAATTTTGCTTCAAAAACAACAGCACGCAGTATTAATAAATTTATTTCTTAATAGTGTGTAATGTTATTTTGGAGTTTTATGACAATCGAAAGCATTTATAAAGAATAAACTTTCATAAATCTGTAATAAAAAGTTTTTCCTTTTGTGACACCTAACCGGCGACATAATATAGTTAAAGATTTAGCGTGTGCATGCATTAATTACTTTAGGAGTAACATAGCATCCTGTAAACTTTACTTAGTTTACTACATTTACACTAAGACGATGCTACTTACTTCTTAATGTAAGAAATTCTAGAGAATATTTAGAAAAACGTATCTGAAAAAAAACTTCTATCAAGATATTGTTTAAAAGAATTTAAGAAACTACAACGAGTTATAATTCTGCTTATTTATTAACTTAAAAGAAAGCGAACCTCTCGTCTTCCTTCTAAGCAATTTTATAATAATACGACTTATTTATTTACACATTCATAGAACTAGGTTGCAGATTTTTTATCATAATCAAAATATAATTTCAGAAACATGCCGGGAATATTACATGACATAAGCGAGCCATGCCAAAAAGCAACCTTTGGCATGGGCTGCTTTTGGGCAAATGATGCACTATTTGGAGCTACGCCGGGAGTACTGAGGACTAGAGTGGGTTATTCGGGCGGGACAACGCCAAATCCAACATATAAAAACATGTAAGTACAAAGATGTTTAATCAGAGCATATCAAAGTATGCAGATTTTGTTATTGTTGTAGAAGCGATCACACAGAAGTAACTGAAGTGGACTATGACCCTACAACAGTCAGCTTTGAAGAGTTGTTAGATTTGTTTTGGGCAAATCATGAATATGGCTTTACAACACCAATTAAAAAACAGGTTTGTATGTTTTATATATAACAATATAATATTTGCACTGCAAAATTGTTAGGAATTAACATGAAATTCTAGAAATTAATTATTTTTAAAACCAAACATATGTATAACATGCAACAGTGTACATGGGAATATCATTGGATAGTTCGCTATTGAATTTCATTTCCACATCTTATCATTCACTTTTATTTTTTCCATATATTTTTTTACATACACTGTGTATTTCTCCTTTTGTGGATTGTATGTAGTAATTTGAAAAATATATTCTACTTATTGTATGAAAATATTGTTCATACAGAAGTCAATGTTCCCATGATCTGATCCTTCCATCTGATCTTTGGTTTTGATCTTTGTTTTTTTTTGTACATTGAAATTTCTGTATCTTTATTATTCCAATACCCCTCTAATCTCACAGTCCATTTTCTCTCAGTTTATAATTTTTGTCTCGACGATTCTGATTCTCTTCTTTCGTTCGCTGAGTTGAATGTCTCCGGTTCGTAAGTAACTACAAGACCTATTGCGACTCTGTAAACTCTCGTGTCACCTACTAATTTTTTTTAAATAAGGTTTTATATTTGCAATGTACGCCTTTTAACATCCGCTTTCTACTTCCCCTACTTATTTCCAAGAATTCCTGGGAATTTAGATTTAGTTTTCTTCCAATCTCCCTATATTATAGCAGCTATTATGTTTGGCTACGCAATTGTATTTTCATTTGTAGACGAAAGTAGAAACATCAGAATTACTTCATTTAAGTTCATATAATTACTGATACAAATATTTATTCCTGGATATTTTTTGTTTCAGTATGCCTCCTTAATCTTATACCATAATAAGGAACAGAAAGAGTTAGCCGAATTATCCTTAAAAAAGAAACTGATTACATACGATTCTCACATTACAACAGAAATTTTACCTGCCGGCATATTTTATCCAGCAGAAGAGTAAGTTTCGTAATACTTTGTCAAAATAGAGTGTGTAATTATTCAGGTATTTACAGCTACCATCAAAAGTACAGATTGCAACAGCATCCGTTAATTTATGAGACACTAGGTTTGACATCAAATCTGCTTCAAGTGTCCCATGCAGCTGCCAAATTAAATGGATATGTAGCTGGTGTCGGTACCAAGGAAGATTTAGAAAATGATTTGGAAAAACTTGGTTTGCCGGACCCAGTCACTGACTATGTTAAACGCGAGTGGAAAGAAAACGAAGGCGGCACCCTATATTGTTGATAAAGTGAACCTAAGACTATTTGGACAATTTAAACAATTATTAGTGAATTATAAACACAGTAAAACATTTTCTCTACAGTATTATACATGTAATAGCAGTAGATATTTATATTGTTGCAACTTGGAAAAAATATATTTGCTATAGTTATGCTTGATATGTTATATTTCATTTTTCCGAATACCTGTTAACAAAAAATTCACATACTTATTCTTGACTACACACTTTTAGCCTGTTTTTTATTAAAAATATCAATATATGTTTTCAACGTGGTTGATTGTTTATAACAGTTAAGTGAAAGCACTCTTTAAATGAACTTAAGCTATTTCTCAAACTGAAGATTTATCGAACCATTTTGAATTGTTTTCCATACTCTAAAAAATCAGCTGAGAGAACCCAAAGCTGAAAGTTCGCGGGTATTTAAGTTGGCAATTTCGGCAAGAAAATTTAAATTCGCATCTACTACTCCAAGAAATTAGCGAATATATCCTTTATTACCAACTTCAATTGTTTGTGAAATTTTTCCAAAATTTAATTAAAAAATAGGCAAAAACTATAATTAAATTTGACTATTCTTTTTTGTAGTGTAGCGACGACCCAACGAGATGTAGAAGCTTTTTAAAACTTGTCATAACCTCAGAAGCCCTTTAGGGTGTAAATTACGCATGTAAAATGTTTCATTGCCTTGCTATTAGCCAAGCGCAGGCGCACTTGCCACTGGACCAAAATAATTATTAATTTATTAATTAAAATATTAGGTGTCCGGCTTAAGAAATATATCGATTACATTACATCTTAGTTAAATACAGTTTTTAAAAATGTAGTAGCTCGCGAACGAATATCATCAAACGTTGCCATAAGATGCTAAATTTTGAAAATGTTAACTCTGTGGTAGGAAAAAATACCATATGTCATTCTGATTGGAAGTGTCTTCGTGGTTCCGGAAACAACATCCTTTAACGCAAAATTGCGCTTATGACCTCCCGAGGCAAAAAATAAAAGGGATTAGATCAAGTAGTTAAAGATCAGCGAATCTTTCTGGAGTATTGATGGTTCATTCAGTTCTGCGCAGAGTTAGGAGCTGTTCGCCGTCGAGAATGACCAAGAGATCATAATATTACGTAGCCATTGTTCAGATGCTCAATCCGCTCGATCAAAGAATGGTTACAAGGCAAAAAAGCACTGGCAATGGACGCAGAGCAGGGGAAGCTTAGTTCGCGTCTTCTCTAAAAGTAAAAGCAAAGCGCTTATTCGCGACAGTATATAAAAGCGTGAGAGAAACAAAAGAAATATTTTAGATTAACATTTAGGCATGAGGTGCCGCGTTTGCGTACTTTGAAATAGAAATGGAACCAAGTAACCTCTTCACAACGGTGTTTATACTTCGCTTTTGATAGTTCAAAGTGTCTCAAACTATCGACTCGTTCAACTTGAATTATAGAGAATGCGCAGTATGTCATTTTTCAATAATTCACATGTAAAAATAACTAATCCATTAGAAATGTAGCGTTCTTTATTATAATACCACCACTTGTAGACATATACTCTCTTTTATTTCCTGTGTCAGACATAATTAAATAGGAATAATACCCAATTTCTACATTTCACCTTCCAGTTTCAGTTAACGCAATTTTGCCATATTGTTGCAGCTGCATACGAAATAGTCTAGTGCAAAAAAATCATTTTCAAATATTAGACACTACACGCTAATTCTTCTAAATCATCCAAAAATGTTTGTTCCATATACAGTGGTCGACAACTTTGTAATCGTATTATATTACGAACTGGTTTAAAAGGCTCAAAAGCAAGTCTCACAGCGAAACATATGTAACAGATAGTAAATAATAGTATCAATGTAATAATAAATAAATCAGATCTTGAAACAATGAATTTATCACAGTATTTAAATATGCTGTTTTCATAAAAGACGAATTAGACAACTATGTGCCGTGCACCACGCGCTGTGTTGTTGAGAGAACGGTTAGGAAGTAGTAGTGAGCAAGAACTGCGTGTGAAAGTCCAGAATCGAGCTTAAACGAACCTAAAGCACCAAACGATGAGTGCCTGCATATGACGAAAGCTGGTAGCTCACATTGATCAACTGTGGGGTCATCAGTGATCAGTGATTATTTCACGCTGCGAATACTACACCTCTGTGCAGCATTCCAAATTAGCTAACGAAAAAAAAAAAAAAAAAACAGGAAAAACAAATCACGTAAATTATAAAGTAAAATAATATCGGCAAAATAAATGCCATAAATGCCAGAAGACCTGTTCATATTCTTCCTTTCTTTTTTCGTTTTATAGAATTTAAGTTTGCATGTTATGGATTCTTTTTAGTATGAAGTATAGTACATTATTCTGCATAATGATTAATGGTTGTATTTGTCTATAACTTACTATATAAGCCATCCATGTTAAATTGAATTTTTCTAGCTAGTAATGCAGAGTTAAATAAGAAGCGCTATTAATACCGCAGTTAATAATAAGTACGAAGACAAATTAAGATCTCTTTATACTTATAAATATAATTTATTGCAAATTTTTGGGGTAATAGTATAACTTGTGACAATTTCAAAGGAGGAGTAAATAAATTATTATACGGTGAATTTATGTAACATTTGCGTAAACTGAGAGACTAATTTCTAAGTAAATAGATCAAGGTGTAAAAGAAAGTATAGGTAGAAGGAATTGCCAGGTTTTGGACTTATTGATGTTTAAGGAGAGAGAACTTTTGGCACTAAACCTACTTAAAAAAGAAATTGAAAAAATTACGAACCTACAATATTACTAAGACTGTGTTTTTCAATATATCTTTTTCTAGAATTTTCAATAAGCAGTCTCTTTCTTTCTTGGAAAGAAATACTCCTTTCTTGGGGTGATTTACCAAACACAGGGGCTGCGGTATTAAGACTTGTGTTCGTAGTTTGATGTATGGATCCGGAGCTTGAACTTGCTGTGGACTTTGTTGGTGAGTTTGAAGATGAAGATGATGGTTTTGATTGCTCTGGTACATATGATACATGTCCCTCTAAGATGTTTGTAATTGTCAGGTCAACACTTTTGGTTTTTACTTCAATAAAGCAAAATTAATACAAAAGGTATAAGCATGCTAGTAAATTGTCCTTACTTAAGTCTTTGTAGATGGCATCATAGGGCACCAATGGTAGAACTTCCCGTACTTGTATTGACATTCGATGTATTTCAGGATTAATAGTACCTATTGTTTGATTTTGGGTAGATATATTTCTTTGTTGTTCAGCACGATAACGTTTTACATATTCTTTTAAATCGGCAGCTGAGTAATTTGATAATTTCACCTAAAACAACATACATGTGTAAATGTACTACGTATAGTTACTTCAATGTTGAATTAAAAACACATAATTCCTAATACAAATAGCTTTAAAAAAATAATCTATTATTAATATTGTATAAGGGCTTTTTATATTGCAAACCTAACTCAATAATTTGTTAAAAAGTTAACGTGAATAATACTGACATTTTCAAGCAAATCCATTATTATTAGACATTCCTTATAATTTAATTTACTTTAATTTTAGATCAAAGAAAAGTAACGATGCAAAGTTTTATTCATAAATTAGGAATGTTTCTAAATTTAGTAATAATAATAGCACATTCATTTATCTTATAAAAATTGCTAAAATTTTTTAATTGCGCAATACTTTATATATTTAAAGTACTTATTATGAAGTTAAATTATGCTAAAAAGATAATAGAGACTGTAATAGACACCATTACAACAACGATAATTTAAATATTTAATTTAAATTTAGATTACCTTTAAATCATTAGCTATGTTTAGCCTAACTTTGTTAATAAAAGTTTCTTCTGATAATCCCTTCTTTTCTACAGCAGGCAAGAATTTAATTCTATACACCGTGCATGGAACAAACATGAAAAAAAATAAATCACTCCAATAACCAGAATATATTGTTGAAATCGGTATATCCAAGCCTGGTCGATTGATGGTTATTGTGACAGGTTGAACCTTATTGCATAGCGTAAAAGGCCAAATGCTAAACTTTAATAAAGCTCTACCGTTTGTTATAATAGATTCAGGCTGGAAATAAATAGGAACTTTGCTTTCCGATACAACATTACTAAGATCTCTCTTCAATTCTTCAATATTGTTTGTTGATTTGAAATAATGTATCCCAAATGCTGACGATAAAAATGTGTTTAAGTAGATACCAGGCTAAAACATTTTGTTTTAATCTCTAATTTGAGATAATTAGAAATAATTACCGTTATACATTTGGCCACGGAGTTAATCACCATAGAGTCAAAATAAGATACTTTATTAGTAACGATACCATCTGCCTCTTCTTTTTTCTCAATATTTTCAACATTTACTATTATACCAAGTGATATATACGATAACTTATAGACTATGTTATGAAATATAGGAGCATTTGGTAAAATAAAGCTTGTAAAATAAAGTAATAAAGCTAAAAGAGTCCGTAAGATAAATAATGTAATGCCAACTGGTATATATATCAATAATAAACCAATTTTACTTGGACTTTCTGAAAACCTTTTAAATTTAGGTTAGTAAATAAATACACTTTATATTGAGATACGTACCTGCTATAAGAGAAAAGTTGTTTTATCTCAACCGTAGACATTTTTTAGATTGCCTTTCTTAAAAGAAAAATATCCGTGCATATGCTAAATTTTCGATAAATAAAGCATATCAACTAAAAGTAGTGGTCAAGACACTGACGTAATTTCGAATTTCTCATACTCATGAATTATATTCAGATCCGTACTAACACGATAAGAGATTGAAACTCTTTTAATTTACTGTTTTAATTAACAACCTCCTCACAAAGCTTTTGTATCATAAGAATAATTTTAGTTTATGGTGAAATATTTAGATTTAGGCTGCCAGTTACGTACTTTAACAAGACACAAGGCCACAAAAAATACATTTGAGACACGTACCTAAATGCGAGCCTGCATTAGATCATATGATTTCATGTTTCGCCACCAGCTGTCAATTCGACAATTACAAATTAGGTTGATCAAGTGTCACTTTTTGTTATTGTCTGCTTGCTTCAATTTATCCCGAGAGTTATTTGTCAGATTATTGTGATTTGTAGTGATTTCGTGAAATATTTACGTGGATTTAATTCCAACATGTCTGCAAGAGACCCTAAAAATGAAAGTGAAACCGAAAATGAGGAAGAACGTCATGCATTCAGACATCATAGAGAATGCAGGCAGAATCTATCTTCTTTGTTTCCGATAACGGAGGAGAAAATGCGAAGAAAACTACAGTTTTTCTTCATGAATCCGATTGAGAAATGGCAGGCGAGACGAAGGTATCCATACAAATTCGTCGTGCAAGTAATTAAAATTATTCTTGTCACAATTCAACTGTGTTTATTTGCATACAATCGATACAATCACATAAATTACACATGGGATAATAAAATTACTTTTTGTCACTTATTTTTGAAAGGATGGGATTCTACAAGAGAAATTTACTCATATCCACCTGCTGCGGGCCCGTTAGCTGTTTACAAAATGGATGAATTTTTTGATACATTAGACTTTGCCATTCAAGGGTATTCAAACATCAGTCAGGCGATTGGCCCTTATTCTTATGCAAACGAAGATAATTCTATGGCTAGCATGCAATTATGTTTATATCAATATAAAAATGGAACAATATTTGGATTTAACGAATCATTTATATTTGATTCTGAAATTATAGAAATCTGTGAGAATATTACCGATTTTAATGAAAATTACAATGATTCTAAATTGGCATTTGAGGATAAAGTTAACTTTTCAGCTCTTGTAAAAGCGACTTTAACTTTTTCTATCAAGACTGTAAGCTTCAAGTCTGCAGGTCCCATTACTCCACCAAATTGTTACCAATTCGATGTGGTCATCTTATTTCTAAATGAAGATCATGATGGTCAAATGTTATTGTCTTTGGATGCAGAACCTATACGTTTGCGATGCAAAGGAGAAACACAGTATTTCACCAAAAATGAAATCGATGCTTTCCTTCGTAGTCTATTAAATTATTTGGTTATTACGATTTGCACAATATCTTTTGTGCTATGTAGCCGTGCAATATGGAGAGCGCAACAGTTAAAAACAATAACAAACAATTTTTTTGTAATCAATTTTAATAGACCACTTAGTTCTGATGATCGATGGAAATTTTTGAATATGTGGTATATTATGATTATTATAAACGATGTTCTCATTGTAATCGGATCTTCCGTAAAAGAACGCATAGAAAGAAGAGAATTTGCTAGTGACCAATGGAATGCTTGTAGTCTCTTTCTTGGTACAGGTAATATGCTGGTTTGGTTTGGAGTTTTAAGATATTTGGGTTTCTTTAGAACATATAATGTTGTTATTTTAACCTTACAAAGGGCTGCACCAACGGTAGCAAGATTTTTATTATGTGCATTAATAATTTATGCTGGATTTACTTTTTGTGGATGGTTAATATTTGGCC
This sequence comes from Oryctes borbonicus, assembly GCA_902654985.2. Lineage (NCBI taxonomy): Eukaryota > Metazoa > Arthropoda > Insecta > Coleoptera > Scarabaeidae > Oryctes > Oryctes borbonicus. Next base: position 707,901 of record LR736895.1, on the reverse strand, counting down.
CATTCCATATGAAGTTCAGATCATTATCCTCAACTTCGGAATGCTTATTTGCGTTAATAAATGGAGACGACATGTTTGCAACATTTTCAATTATGTCCCCCAAGTCTAGTATGTTATGGTGGTATAGTAGAATATATTTATATTCATTTATAAGTTTGCACATATATGTTATTCTCAATTTGTTCATTACTGTAATTAATGATGCTTATGAAACTATTAAATTGTATTATAAACAAGGTTTTGTAAAAACAGATTTAGAGGAATTCGTGGGAAAACAAACAATTGAAGATGTATCAAGTGGAATTTTTAGATCAAATTCTGATAGCAGCTTAGGAGGTTTGATGAAAGATTTGTGCTGCTGTAAACATTTCCATAAATCATACTCATCATTAGCAAATTCAAATACAAACTTATCAAATAGTGCACAATCAGGAGCTATACCAGTATAAAATTAGATTTATCTATTATTCTTATTATGTTATTTATTCTACACCGCTGTAAATTACGATAAGAATGTCAATATGCATATGTATGTCTGCATTATTGTTATCTGAACTGATAAATATGTGTGTATCACATTACGATTATTATTAAAGCATGATATTTTTCAAAAGGCTGGAGATCGAGGATTGTATTTTAACTTCGCCAAATAATTAATTATAAATGCAGTAAGCACTAAGACTTATCACAGACATCTATGAGCTTCAAAATCCTAATATTAGAAATATATATAAAATATCAGGTGGGATACAAATGTATCCTAAGCAATAAAACTCACCATGATTCGTTAGGATAAATGGCAATTTACATTTTTACAATTTTTATTCACAATCTTGCGAACGATAATACGAAAAAAAAATTCTTTCATATTAAAAATATTGTTTTAAACATCCACTTTTTTAAGACTAAAAATGGTATTACTGTAATAGTATATTAGGAATACTATATTAGGAGATATATAAAGGAAATTGATTAAAAAGAAATATTTTAGAAAACTTCCTAAACAATCGATGTCTGGAGGTACCCCGCCTGGGTTTAAATCAAAATGGCGAAATACTCTTTATAAGCTGGTTGCCTGTGGTTACTTGTTTTTTATCATTGATTTTTTAGCTATACGCTTCAACCTCACAATTAGGTAAAGCTTGCAGTTTGGACCAATATACAAACACAAAAGATAGATCTAATTAATAGTTTAAATAAAATCTCAGTTATGTAAAATAGTGACGTATTTATTAGCTTTATTCTACCACGAAATTTACCGTCTAGTACCTGCGCAATATGGTAACTGCAGCTCTTTTTTTATACCGCGCATGTACTGGACTGTGTTGGAATAAACCTAGCATTCGGTGATATTATAAAATTACAATATAAGTATATACTCATTAGTTTACATAAGATAATATCTTGGTTAAATTTGCAATCCGAATTCGTTGCAATTTAACGAATAAATTCGATTTATACGTAGTCAAAATAAAGGTACGGATAAATATAGGTCCAGATACCAGTTCTGGACCAGGGGCATAGGAAAAAAATTAATACACATGAAAAAGTCGGCAATATTTGAGTAAAATCCCTGTAATTTGATGCTTTTATGAGTAGTTAATTAATCAAGCTTGGGCGCAATGACAAATTGATAGCTTTGATCCAACATTATAAAGATATTATATAATGGATTTTATTGAACAACTGTCTAAATTAAATTTATCCAAAAAACGCTAGTTTATTTAAGATTTCTTGGAAGGAAAGTATTAACTCGATATTATCATATGCAGATGTCAAAAAAATGTTTGGGAGGTACAATAGTGACCAATAAATTTTCAACAAATTTTTAATTTTTTCGGGATTCGTGATTCATTGTGCCTTATTTTAGGGTTGTTCCGATTACAAACTAGTCAGCCGCGACTCGATCGACAAAAAAAGAAATCCGCAACTGTATTCTTATTTCACTTGCGTGTATGTTATCTCTATCCACCACGTGTTAAGATGACCTCGTTTTGTGATTGGCTCCTTTTACTAGTTTGTGATTTCTGTTGGAACAAAGTTATTTATGTCACAAGGAACGTAGGTTCAAAAGCACAAATTTTTCGACGACACTTTTCCCAAAATTGCTCCAGAAAAAGTTTAAAAATAAATATTATTATGGGATCTTCGTAAACAATTTAAGTTAACATTTAGTAATATAATTCGGACCTTATAACTAACAAAAACTCACCACCTACGGATTTGGGAAGCACTTGGATAAATCAGATCCGAGTTCGCAAGGATTTCATGAACAGGACATCAAGATCAGATTTATATTCATCTTTCCATCTTGTTCATCAAAATTTGAAAAAGTAGATCTCACGAAAGAAACCCCGAATATTTAATTTCATTCATTAAAAAAATCTCAGTACAGCATATATATACATATGTATCTTTTACATTTTCGAGTAATTGCAGCTTGAATATAGGAATATGCTCCCATATCTATATTTGTCATTCAATAAATCAAAATTTTTGATGGTACCATATGTTTACAATTTACAATAAGACATCCTAGTCTAAATTTACTAAATCTTATATCAGTGAATAAAAAAAATAAGGGACTTAGGAACTTTTTGCGCTACATTTTTGCTAATATTAATGTAATATTTTTTATTTAATTATTCTGATTTCTAAAATAATAAACAATATAATGCATTATGAAACAACTAAAAATTTAAGTTCTGTGTCTATTCACAGCATTCCAGGTAAGTGACAGCCAAGGTATATAATCCGTAAATTTCACTTACATCCTTCTATTCAGGGCAATAAAGATTGATTTACGAAGCCGGCGCTTTTATTACATATATACTTTGCTTTTATTTACAAAGACTTGATTTTTATATGAACTACACTGTAAGCAGTTTAACACAAACAAGTTAACCATCCACATCTTAATCGCTTTTGCATAGGATTAATTAAATTTTAATTGGTTCCAATCATTCCATTCGAAAACGTCTGAACTATGACGATGATATTAAATGAAAATCGCAAACATAAAACTGGAAATAAATCGTTGAAAATTTATCAGTCGCACTTGGTACCATTCCAGAATGACGTTTCTTTAAGATTACTTGCAATTTACTTTCTTCAATATTCTATTTTCATAAAAACAAGTAGAATTTAATGGGGTACTGGAACAACGCATGATCATCATTATCATCATGAAACATCAAATTATGGAGGTTTTACGTAAAGTGTTTTGATTTATTAATGCAATAGTTTCGTTCTTTCGCGTAAAAGTTGTTAAAGTTGTGTACAGATTGTCCCTAATTCACAGATCGCTACGTATCTCTAGGAGATAAAGTATAAATTTAAATTTGCAAAGTTTAGTTTGACAAATAATCAAACAAATTTTTAATTATTTTTAAGACCTATTAAGTTATACCGGGAAAATGCAGTTGAATATATGTATTTTTTATTAGAACATTTCAGAAATGAGTATCGTCCAATTCATTTTTTAGAGATGCCCATTTCGTTTGTTTGCCATTTAAACAGTATACTTCTTCTAATTACAAATATAATTCATGTAACTTGTGTAATTGAATAATTGGGAGATAGTTACAAGAAACACATATATCTAATATATGAGCTTTTGCTACACAATTTTACACTACATGTAGTAGGCTTTAACTTTGTTCGTCGATAACTTTGAACGAACGGTAATTCTGTAATGTTTAAAAATAGGTGGTTACTGTGAAATAAACTCCCTTATTGTAAAAAAAAATTACCTTCTATATAAAAAGTATCACCCTTAATTGAGAATTCTTTCATTGTACTGACTCATGTATGTATTGACTTTCTATCCGCATTCAGTGGCTGAGTATATGCATATCATTTTCCGAAAAGCTGTGTTTATTTATTTATATATGAAGTTTTATTATATCCATTCATATTGCAGCTTTTTATCAAATGCTTCTAATATTCAGTTTAGAGATTATGGAAATGTTGACTTTCAAAAATTATTTCTATTCACATTTACTCTTCGATTGTTTAGTAATCATTTACCTTAATGTACAACAACGCGTAGGTTACCATTACTTCTGTAAAGAAATAACAGTGTGTATATTGTGCAGGATAAATTATTGAAACAAATAAGCATCATTGTACGTTTGCAACCTTGATTTCTATTGGCACTTTATCCATATCTGTTAAAAAAATGACGTATGTAATATCATATGTGTGTACTATGGATTATGTAAATATAAATAACTACAATGTGATATTTAAGATTTTTGTGTAGTATAGAATATTAAATGTATTTTGTAATATAATAATAAAAATGTCTTATCTATATTTAATTAATGGTAATGCATTGTAACGTGGTGTTATTTCATATTCTGTAATTAACTGTTGTACGCAAATTGCCATTGTACTAAATTTCGTATTGCTACCTTTACTTGGATGGTAGCAGACTTAAAATTGCTTTACTAGCACGATATCGTTTGGTATGCCTTCCCCAAAATAGTTCAAATATCTGTTTGTGTAAGTTTTATACAAACTGTTGGTCAATTTAATTTAATGGCCGTATTGTGTTAAAACTGTCCTGATGGAATTAGTTGGAACTACCTCATTGTCCATTTTTTCCCCACGAAACAAAATTATGGAAACGTCACAGTTTTTTAACGTAAAAAGCTATTTGTGTTTGTAGAAAAAATATTGTAGAATACACGCTTTTGGAAATTCCTCCACTCACTATCGCTCGTTTCGTAAACTTGTTGGAAAAATAAAATCACACTTTCACCACTTATATCGTAAGTAATTGTTTCATTTCGCCCTTGCTACACCCAAAAAAAATGTCTACTATGCAAAACTCAATTGAAGACTGGTTCTTTGCGAACAGACTCAGTATGAACAAATCTAAACTAGAATCTTTACAATCAACTTCACGACATATAAACGATAGCGAACCTATTAAGCCAGCAAAATTTTTAGATGCTGTTTTGAACTCAAAATTAACATGGAAGTATTGTATTGATAACTCGTAAAAAGCTTTCCGAAAAATTATTCTTAATACGATCTTTGAGTAATAAACTGTCACCCAATTCCAGCCACACTCAAAGAGTATTTAGAATCCAAAGAAAATGCGTTAGATTGCTTGCTGGCCTGGATTATGATGCCGAATGCCGCGGTGAAAATATTAACTCTCCTGAGTGTTTATATATTATAAATTATAATTTACATAAAAGAAAATATAGGGTGCTCTCAAAGTTGAGTCATTTATTTTAATAGGCTGTACAACTTATCAAAAGAAGTCGGTCTACCAAAAATCATTTATATAAAAGTTGCAGAATAACTGAGTTTAAGTAATTGCAGTCGCTAGCTAGAATAAAAATGAGAAAAATGGATGCTCATAGGTAAAATGCATCCCATTGTTACAAAAATTGTTCATAATTGTCACCATTTGTTCGCCACGCGCCTCAAAAATAAAATTCGGTTGTCCACGAATAACATCACAAGCGTTTTCGATGCGTTGTTATAGTTCGTCCACAGTACTTACTTCCCCATTGTGATAAACTAACTATTTTAAATAACCCCATAGAAAAAGGCGTTAGATCTGGGGAACGTGCAGGCCAAGAAATTGGTCCATTGCGCCCTATCCATCTATTAGGAAACTCATTATTTAAAGGAACATCTAATAATAACTTCTAACATAGCGTGTTGTCTAAATAAATTTCACTTGTCAGTCCAGCTTGAAGAAAGTAAGGACGAATAAGCATGCCATTTACTACGCCAGCCCAAACATTCACAGAAAATCTATGCTGAAAATGGATTCTTGTCACAGCACGCGGATTTTCTACTGTCCACACATGGTGGTTGTGGCAATTATTAACTTGCAACAATTCTTGTGTGGTGATGTAATAGCCACTGATAAAATTCAACTCTTTTAGGAAAATCGATCTCAAAACCATACAACAACACAGAATACTAACCAGACGCAGTATAAACAGTAAACAAACACAAATGGTGACAATTCTGAACAATTTTTGTAACAACGGGATGCATTTTACCGGTGAGCATGCATTTTTCTCATTTTTATAGTAACTAGCAACTACAATTACTTAAACTCTGTTATTCTGTAACTTTTATATAAATTACTTTAGGTACTGACTTCTCTTTACGAGTTGTACAATGTTAAAATAAACGACTCAATTTGAGAACACCTGTATAAGTAGCTGTAAGATTAGTAGTGATTCGGTTCATGAGGAGTAGAGAAGGACCAAACTATTATATGTGTTGTGTTTTAATGTACTTCCTATTAAGAGTTTGCCGCTTTCTACATTGAAAAGAGTATTGAAGTCATATTTGATTTGTAAGGTTTTTTTATAGTACCTTGGATTATTTAGATAGTAATCTTAATCTGAGTGTATGTAAGATGTAGTTCTGTTGTTCTCGACGTGTGTTAACATCTGCATTAACATGAATAAGATTATTATTATTATAGTTGATAAGTAGCACATACGAGTAACAATTTTTTTTAAATAAAATTATACTTGCAAATATATAGTACTTGACACGAATAATGTGTTTTAGTAGAGGATACTCGATTTCATACTTAGCCGCTACATTTGTAACGAAATTTTGAAATCTATTATTTTCTATTGATATTAAATACATAAATCGAAATGTTGCTTACGCTCTGGAACATCCCCATATCCCGCTGTTATAATCTATACACATTTAATGACAAGTGACACCTCTCTTGTTGGCAATGTAAAGCGTAAAGGTATTGAAGATTTGCTTATTTAATCTTTCCAATTGAGCGCAGATTCTTCTAAATCATATTTTACCTATTAGTTTCTTTGTCTTTCAATCTACTAAAGCGAGGCAAGTAAATAGAAACGATGTCTCCCCTATACATTCTTAAAATGCTAAAAATAATACTGTGAGCGCAATTATGGGATATTCTGTGCCCCCTGCCGTCGCCAACATCTTTGTGGAGGCATTGAAACAATAATCTCTATTATGTTTCAAACTTAAGCCTAAGTGTTGGTACAGATATGTCGATAACACCTTTGTCACCTAGCCTCATAGACACGAATTTTTAAACAATTTCCTATGGTTTCTGGATTCCCATCATGATTCACCATGGAGGTAGAATCGGACGGATGCTTTCCTTTTCTAGGTGTCCTCGTATCCCACGTAACGGTGCGCTGGGATATTTCATTTGCCGAAAACCTACACACGGATAGATATCTCATTGGTCTCTCACATCATCATCAAGTTCAAAAACGCCGCGTTGTTAATTCTCTTATCCAAAGTGTTATTTCTATATTTGAATTCAATTTGCTTCCTCATAAACTGAACCATATCACCAAAACTCTGATCCGCAATAATAATCGCAGGAAAGATATTCAAACTACCATTAGCCGCTACACCAACCCGTTTCCACACCAAATCCCCTCATCTAACCTTGATTTCCATAAGCAAGATGTCTCCGATTGCAGTAGCTAGATTCTCTTAAACTGAATTTCAAACTCTCGGGTTACTCTCCCGATCATGTGGAAGCCCCTGATGTTTACTGGATTCCATGTTCGCGTGGTAATGTGTATATCGGTGAAACAAAGCGATCGGTCAGCACTAAGCACGAGCGTTGAATGTGTAGCCGGGTCCGCTAGTGTATCATAGACTGAAAACTGGCCACCATGTTCTCTGTTCGCATCTTGTTTCTACTATTGTAGTAGAAAAATCTGTGAATCTATAGAGATCTTCAAACATCTCAAAAAATTAAATCGCATGTATCGTTACCTCTTACATTAAACCCGGAAACTCCAACTGCTTAAATCTCTTAGCAGCCGCCGCTCTTAATAGATACATAACCTTTACGTTCCATTAACTAGGAACAAACTTTTTAGAAGCCCCTCCGAAATGAATAATCCCCAGCAACAGCCCCGGTAGGGTATGGACAAAATGTCGGCAGAAGCTACAACTGCGGAAGCCTATATACAAAATAATTTCTTGTTTATATTATTGTCTGAAATTGTATACAATAATTATGATTACATTTCTACTATCTACTATCATTTATACGAGTTATATAAACCATGGTCTATCTTTTCAGCGAAATACTCGTAGCTACGAATACTACGAATATAATATATGCAGTTTAACGTATCCTCCAAATATGGCTGTTTTGTATACCATTTTCTGTTCTATAGGCTGTGCGAACATGTGTAGCTGATTGTTCATTAAAAATACCACATTATTTTAATGATAAAAAATTAAACGCTTGCTATATATACCGTTTAGCAACTTTTATTACAACATTTAGTTTATAGTTTGGTAGTAGCAGGAGTACTTAAAACATAGGAAACAGAAAAATAATTTCGTTCCAGAAAAGGTAGGAGGAGGCACATGGTATTATGATAAACAACGATTTCGCGCAGACAGTACCTAACTCTTGGCGCGTTGAATGTTGGAAATATAAAATGTTTTCTTTTTTTAAGTTTACTTGTTGAAGAGCCTGATTAGTATAAATCTTCAATAGAAACACAAAAAAGCTACTGCTATAGTTATAATTTAAATACATATAAGGAAAAAATGTTCTAAAATAATTAATACACCAAATGCGGAATATATGATACATATATCAGTAAGATAGGTGTACACTGTGTCAGTGGATAGGTGCCACAAGAGGAAAAACTCTATTGTGTATTAATCCAAAAGATATTCTTTCTATATTTTTTTTGTTTGTTCTAAAATTTATAAATAACACAAAATTTGTAATATACTTCTTTTAATAGAAACTGATGGGACAGTGCTCGGCACGCTAAGCTAGCAGTTTTGGGGTACCGGGTCCGGACCTTGGGCTCACAACGCTCAGAGAAAGATTTTGCTTATTAAAAATTTGACGAAGGTCGAGGGTGAACATCTTAAGACGGTCTACGGGCACAAGCGGAATAATAACTCATGACCAGCTAATGCCCATGTAATGCCTGTTAAGGCATGGATTACTATTATTAATTATTTAATTCTGACTTTACTACAAGAAATTATAAATATGAATAAGACTGAATAGGCAACCGTCTGATTCAAAAAGTACAAAAAATAGTCATTATACGCAATATAACGAAATTTATTTAATTTAATAAGCTTAGTGTTATTTAAGAGTTTTAGAACAAACAGAAATTTTTATGAAGGATATTTATTTCATAAATCCATAATAAAAAGAACATTTTTCCTTTCGCAAGACATATCCGGCAAAGTGGTGTATAGACACCTTGATAGGAACTACACCAGAAACGGTGAACAGATGCAGTAGCAACGTCCCACTAACGCTAAGATTGTAGAGATCAAAGTATATTTTTAAATTATGACAAAACTACCTGTGCGCCGAATTTTTGTCTGAAGCTTAAAATAATTATAGGCTTAATAATGGAAAAAATATTCGGAAACAAAAATTGCTAAAAGAGAAAATGCCCGCTTTGAGAAAAAACCTATTGGTAATTATAGTAATAACAATAACGGAAAACTAGAGAAAGTAATTATGTACAGTAAATTCCAAAAAGTAGAGATCTAACAACTGATGATGATGAGTAAACACATTTTCTGTATATTTATTCTATCCAGAGTACGATTCCACTAAATATTCAGGTAACGCTTCTGCTAGCTTACCGAGATGTGTATAAACTTGTGTTAAAGTTGTACGTAGCCGTTGGAGCACAAACCTTGGGAAATTTTGAGGCCAAACTTTTGTAAGAAGAATATGCGAGAGGTCTTTATTATTTCACCTAAAAAATTTATATCCAAAGATTATTGTATTACGTGATTAATTTTTTTTTTCGATAGTAGAACAAAAGTAAGGTGTTATTACGTTATTGTTTAATGCTATAAGATAAATTTTTGATAGCACTAAATTTCTTTCAAATAGGTCAACAATAATAATAGGAAGGTCTGTGGCGTAGTATGGTAAACAACACATAAGTACCGGCAACCTCCGCACCACATAGGTTTAATTAATTATGTAATAATTAATACGGGATGGCCGTTTCGAGAATACGAATGGTCTTCATCAACTCATCAGTTATTATATAATTAATTACCTGTGTGGTACGGATTAATTAGTATATAATTAATGAAACGATACTTATGTGTAGTTTCCTTCGTACATACGAAAATAAAACCCATTAATCGGTTATACTTACCTACAATATGACATCCGAACTCAAAGAATTATCCATAGTAATTACCAAGTCCTTCGTGGCCTCAACAGTTCCAGTCAAAGTGCAAGTATAATCTAGCGTACTGCTCTTTCTCATTTTCCACTTCAAACTATAATTTAAGATTGTCTGCATACGTCAAGTTTTCAGAAGTTAGGATGTACGAAATATTGTGTATAAATAATATACATAATGTTGGTCCTAAAATGGAACCCTGCAGGGCTGTACATGTTGAGTATGTAACCCATGCTGTTGAGGTGGTATGAAATAAATGGTTGTTAAAGTATTAAATTGCCAAATAACTTAATACGATATTGTTAATTGCAATAATGCTGGTTGAAAATAGGGACTAACGAGAAGTTACATTCGATCTTACCACCAAGACTCAGATTTTGTCCGCACGTTCGACATTCGCCATCTTTTTGGTTGGTTTTCTGTCAACCTGTTATTCTGTGGTAATACACTGCACGCATTTCATTTACGAGCTATCAGGCGTTATCAAATAAAATTTTGCTAGTATATGCTAGACAGTAAATTATAAATTTCCCGCTACAAAAACTAAAAATATGGTCGACGATCACCCAATCTAGGCTACAAGAATATCAAAGACGGTACCCGAAATATCGTTTCTCATTATGAACTCTATTCTCTGTTGATATGTATTATGAAGGCTCGTTTTCATCTCAAAATGTTTCAAAAAAAAAAAACAAGCTCCACAAAGCGTTAACGCAAATTTACACACATTTTGTATAATAGTTTGTGCCCTTGAAAATAATATTTGGAATAAAAGTAATATAATTTAATAGTTAATAAAGTACATTTCAATATATAAATACATAACATTATTAGGTGTCAAGAGCATTTTGTATTTCTTCACTAGTTTTTCCTTTGGTTTCTGGTAAAATAAAATAGACGAACAAACTCCCAATCAAAGATATCACAGAAAATATATAAAATGAGGAATCTTGTCCTATAACACGTTCAACATCTAGGTAAAACTTTGTAATAAAGAATGCTAGGCACCAGTTAAAACTGCCAACAAAGGAAGTTGCAACACCTTTCACATCAGATGTGAATATTTCTGATGGTATTATCCATGGTATAGGACCAAAACCTAAAGAAAATGCTACAATATATAAAGACAGGGATAATACAGGTAAAAATCCTATTGTAGATAACACACTGGAATCAATAGCTATTCGATCCTTTAAGCTGAAGTACAAGCCCAATAGAAGACATGAAATACTCATAGTAAAGGCGGATCCAATAAGAAGTACCTTGCGACCAGCCTTATCAACAATTAGAGATGATATGAAAGTTGCTATCACTTGCATAATTGCAACAATTATCGATGCTACCTTTGCATCTAATTGTATATGAGCTTGATTAAATATGTTACTGGTATAAAAAATAATTGCGTTAACACCACCAAATTGTTGAAAAAACATTAATGTCAAAGCAATAGCCATTGCTTTCATAGTTCTCCGATTTAATATATCAGAAAAATTAAAATTCATAGCTGTTAATGAATTTTCCATTGCCTGCATCTCCATTTGAATATCGAAATGTGGCCCTCGTAATTGCTTTAATGCTGCTACGGCATTATTATACTGATTCATTTTCAAGTAATAAAGGGGCGTTTCTGGTTGGAAAACAAATACTAACACAAAGGCAGCTGGAACCAATGAGCACATAATAGTATAATTCACTATAGATAAAATTTTTCCAAAGAAGTATGCATATAAAATACCAACAGTGACCATTAACTGGAAGTAACTTCCCAAAGTACCTCGTATTTCCTTTTGCGATATTTCACTGATATATAAAGGAGCGGCTATACTACAAGCGCCAGCTGCCATCCCAGTAACACATCTTCCAAAATATAGCATTGTTAAATTATGTGCCCAAAGAATTAACGTCCATCCAATGCCGAAAGGAATGATTAACAATATTAAAGTACTTTTCCTTCCAATAACATCACATATTCTTCCAGTAATTAAACTAAAGATAAATGCTCCGAATGTTGTATATGAACCAATCCAGCCCATTTCATAATCGTTAACAGATATATGATTATAGATTCCATTTTCAATATCATCCGATATGGGTGACGTCCATCCTAACACCGCCCCTGCTGATACTGCGCTTAACGTCGCTAAAATATTATGTTTTAATTGTTGCCATTTGTAGATTTAACAAAACTAATTTAGAAAGTGCCAAGTACCTGATATTGTTGCTACATATTGTGGTAATTTACTAGCTTGCTCTTTTGGACTCAATTCTTCGCTATTGTTCTAAAACAGCAATATTTTTATCAATCTCTAAAAGAATTAGCAGAAACATACGACACTATCATAATTTCTAGTAATTGGTTCATTTTGTAAATCTGACGAACTGCCGATTAAAAGCTCTCGATCAGAATGCATTATAATTCACATAACAAATATAATGTTCTATAGACATAGGCGCAATAGAAGCCACGCAACATTTGAAATCATTTACAACAAATACAGCTGACCGTCATTTTGAGCGCGCTAAAGTTGATTTCAATGATAGATGGCTCTTGCTACATCTCTAAGAAAATCAATAGGATAACGCACAGTAGCCATGGGATGTGCAACTTTTATTTCAAGATTCAGCACCATCTTACCAATGGAATCATAACTATTGCAAACATGATATCAAAAGGGACCAAGAGGTGGCCGTTCTAATATTCTTTGCAAATAACACGAATGTATTCATTCGGTTATTTGGTCACAAATTACATATAAATATATATATATATGTAATTTGTGATTTTGGTGTTGTAGTTTGCTGTGTTTACTGGGTCTGCGTTTTCTTTAAATTACACTATTTGTTATTAATAGAGATGACCAAGTTAGGGGAAATTATTCCGTTTTTGCAGCGACTAGACAGACTCGTGTTTATTCGTCTCAGGAGAATGGGTTCGTTTGCTTACTGGTTTCTCCATCGAGTCGACAAAACACGAGTCTGTCTAGTCGTTGCAAAATTCCCTTACCTTGCTTATCTCTACTTATTAAATATATCTAACACTCTTTTTAAAGTACAAAAGAGATGGATGGGCATGTAAGCATCCTAAGTGTGTTATTTGAACTTGCGATGGTATTTTCATTGTAAAGTAACATATACTTTATTAGCCAGTCGAAGTTTATGTATTCATGAAAATATTCGTTGATACTGTAATATGCCTCCTAAAGTGTAGGATTAGGAATATTACTTATTGCAAGTTATTTTATTTTATGTATACGGGATGATTCACCCAACCCGTTCATTAAACGTTCTTGAATTTGCAATTAAACTCGATTTTGAAACTTCGAGATTAAGCATAGTCAGGTATGATCTGTTTAGAAAAAAATAACTTCACCAATGTCGCACTTCCGGTTACATCAAAAGTCATGACCAGCTCTGATATTATAAACAGTAATCTATGTTTTTTGTTGCATTTTTAGATTCTACTAAGCATTTTAAAGCCAATTTTATAAAACAGCTTCTTACCTATCGGTTACTGTTTAACAGTTATTTTGATTTTTGTGCATTAAAAGCGTGTAAGAGCTATACAGTAAAATGTAGAAAACTTCTATGTGAACTGTAGACGGTACGGGTACTCTACTATTTAACCAAGACATAAAAAGTAAACAAAACCATACAAGATGTCACATAAGCTAGGATTGATTTGGTGTAATTTCTTCGTACTAAAAGCATTCTGTTCAAATGGAACGCTCTGTATATTTTTACATTTTGTGATGTAGAATTTGATTCTTCATCGAAAAACTATGTGTTCTTATACCTAGCTTTATCGCTTCTTTTAGAATAAGTGATTTTCAGAAAATTAAAAGCATATAAAAATAAACAAAATATATGAGAAAATAAAATTTATTGAATATTACTGTCGTGTATGATCTCTCTTTTTTTTTTTTTTACAAAAGTCAAAACAACTTTAAAACGGTAGCAGATAGTAAGAAGGTATTTTATAAAATTGGCTTTAAAATGTTTAGTAGAATTTAAAAATGCACATATAGTTAGCTATGATCTATTTAGAGAAAAAAACTTCATCAATATCGCACTGTCGGTTACATCGAAAGTCATGGCCTACTTTGATGTTATTTAATCCTGAAATTTCAAAATTGAGATATCATTACAAATTCAAGAACTTTTAATGGACAGGTTCCGTGAATCAGCCTGTATATATTCTCAATTTTTGAAATAGCACATTTTTAGTCTGAATTCTTGTAAGGTTAAGTTATTGGGCTGTTGTTTCTGCCGGGATGTATCCGGCTACCGTTTCTGTTATCGATAAATATATTAGACCGGTGGACGGCAATCACTGGATCGCAAATTTTTGAAAATGGATCGTGGAAAAACGTCCTCCTTTCGAGTCATATATATATATATATATATATGACTATATCTACTTCTTTTATTATATCTCCGCTTAAATTGGGAGGATTGGCAATGATAGGAGCTAATACGATAATATTTTTCACCACACGAATTCGTAGAAACCATATCGTTTTAATGACGAGAAATATGTCGTAATTAAAAACTCAAAATTCGTTTACTTATCGACCTGGCAAAAGTGTTTGTACATAAGCTTGAGCATGGGTTGCCTAATTTCTTTAGCTGTATTTTATGGATCGCAATGTAAAAAGGTTGCCGACCGCTGCATTGGGCTTCATATAAGGTGAGTTATGGATACGCATAAAAATAAAATTTACTTGCTCAAACAAGTCGTGTTATTTGACTAGTAGTATTCGCGCATAAAATTAGGCTGGAGAGATTTATTATTGATGGAAAATTCTTAAGTATATGGATCTGGCCAAACACCATTACATATTCCTTTATAACAAAAGCTTGTTTAATCAACGACAGTATTTCTCAACCTGGCTTCCGCGAACCCCAGAGTTCCACAAAAAGTTTGAGGTTCCTGCGCAAATAAAAACGGAAATCAACTCACAAAAAGTGTGTTATGTAAACGTAAATAAAAAAAAAATCGTAGTACTCCCCCTAGTGCGCTCCGTTTCTGCATTCACATTCACAGAATTCTGTATCTTCAATTATAATGAGAAATTAGAAATTTTTGACGCTCCTAGATGCGGAAAATTCTGGATCTACTAAATCGGCCTATATAAGCGCCGAGGGAGGCGAGAGGACAGTTAGAGATTTCGTATAATACTAATAGCAGCAATGAGCCTACGCCTAAAACTTCAAGTTTTGTTGAAAGTGCAAATAACAAAATCAAAATTAGAAAATACTGCCAAGAATATTGTTTTGTTTGTGTTGGGGATTTTAGTGTTCCGAACAGCCAGAGTGTAATTTGTTTTAATACTTTTAACAACAACTCATTAGCTTATGCAAAACTGCTAAGACACAAAGACAAATCTATAGAATTTTTACAACGTAAGTTAGTGCAAATGAATAAAAGTAAAAAGAACTTATCTTCTTTAGTGGGGAGCGCCGTTAATGAAGAAGCATGTAAAGCCTCACTTCAAGTAAGTTACCGTGGTGAAAAGTTTAGTAATAATATAAAGATCCCGCCACCTTCAAATGATACTGCACATAAGATAATTTATGAAATGTGTAACGAAATAGAGAAATACAGTTATTTAAAGCATAAGAGGTAGTGGTTGGTACGCATTACAACTTACTAAATCAACAAACACGACAATGTTTGTAGTACCGCTCGTTATCGTCCGGTACATATATAACAACTCTCCAGAAGAGAAAATGTTATCTTACAAACTATTGTGTTATGTATTGATGTAGGATAAAGCCGTCAGTGTCGTAAATTTCATAAAGACCAGGCCTTTAAATTCACGAATTTTTACTGCTCTCTGTGAAGAAATGGGAGACCAGTTCACCACATTCTTGGCTCACACAGAAGTGCGGTGGTTATTTCGCGGAAAAGGTGTGGTACGCGTGAGAACGTTTACAACGTGTAGCCTATCTTGCCGATATCTTTTCGAGCCTCAATGAATCGAGAGGTTTCACTTCATGCAATACCTGTAACACTACTTTCACTTTATGACAAAAAAAATAGAGTTTGGAGAATCTTGCATAAACAGAGAAATAATTGAGTGCTTTCCTACACTCCTTGATTTTGTATCAGACTCAAATACTTCACTTTCAGCAGAAACGACTTTCTTCGGAATTTACAAGTTTCATTCAAAGAATAATACACGAGAGGAGGATCTAAGTCGGCTTCGCAATCCATTCTCAGTCACAATTGAAAATTTACATGAAAACCTAAGTGTAGCATAAAGTGAACAGCTTATTGATATGGCAGCTACTTGGCTATTTTGTTAGAGTTTTGGACTCAGTTTAGATGTGAATATCCAAAAACTGCCAATTGTGCTGTAAGAAAATTAATACCATTTGCTAAAACTTATCGTTGTGAAGTAGGATTTTCTAAGTATGCTCATACAAAGGCTGGCAACAGAAGTAAGCTTAATCCTGAAGCAGACATGCGGATACAACCGTCGAACATTGGACCTGATTTTGACGAACTCGTCTCACGCAAACAAGCTCAACCATCCCATGAAGCTTAGAAGAATTGTTGATCATTAACAAATAACTATTGATATGTATGTGGTTTTTTGTTCTTACAGTTGTTTTTAGTTCTCTACATCTCAAAGCTTTAAAAGTAACACGATGATGATATTTCGATGAAACATTAGATATCTCATATTTTAGTGCTAAGGGGGTTCCTCAGAAGAAAATAGAAGTCCTCTAGGGTTCCTCGCTCTATAAAATGTTGAGAAACACTGATCTACAACAATAAACTTAGAAGAAAGTAATATAATATTAACAGCAGTCAAAAATATTTTCTAGTGAAGAATTTATTTTGTAGTTTACAACATTCATTTCAGGGCTAAGTTTTGTATTTACTTTCTACTTCCTTATTAACTTTTCGTATCTTTTCTTGAGTTATGTGCCTAAGGAAAACTACGTTATGGTTTTTGATATAAAATTTCGTGCGTCTGTTCACGAAATTATTATATAACATAAACATAAAAAATGTAAGAATGTGAATTGTTTGTATGTAAGGTAGTTTTTTTAATTAACAAAAACAATTTTTTATATAAGAATATTTTATTAAAAAATATAAATGTTTTTTGCACTTACGTTAATATATTGGTAATAAATAAATATCTTAATGACTAAAGCCTTGATTGTCAACTCCTGTTTTTGGTTTCTTTTCTCCATTTAACATTTCTTGAATTTCTTCCATTGTTTTGCCTTTGGTTTCAGGAACTATTAACCATACAAAAATAGTACCGCAAATAGATAATCCAGAGAATATGTAAAAGGTAATATCACCTCCAATAGCTTCTTTAAGATCAAGATAAAATCTGGTTACTAAAAATGCCAAAAACCAGTTAAACGTACCGGCCGCAGAACTGGCAACGGCTTTAATTTCGGATGGGAAAAGTTCCGAGGAGATTAACCATGGAATCGGACCGAAGCCCAAAGAGAATACTATGATAAATATACACAGAGCAAGAACCGGCAGAAAACCTAGTGTTTCTAGAGTATCCGCGTCGGTAAGTTCTCTCTCTTTTAGGGTAAAGAAGACGCCTAGCAGTATTGTCGAAACGGCCATAAAACCATCAGATACTAACAGCAGAATTTTTCTACCTAATTTGTCAATGACCATGGAGGAACAAAAAGTCGCAACCACTTGAACACAGCCTATTATTAAAGTAGCGTGTTGGCTTTTCATAGATATACCAGATGCTTCAAAAATATCTCCTGTATAAAATATTACAGCGTTTATACCAGATAATTGTTGGAAAAACATTAGAGAAAAACAGATCAGCGATGCTTTCTGTGCTGCTTTTGTTTTAAAAGCCTGAACTATAGGCACATCATTAAGTCTCTCTTCTTCGATTAACGTTTTGATCTGAGACATTTCAGGTTCAATATCATAATGTTTGCCTCTTAATTTCTGTAAAGATGCGCGAGCCATATCATCCTTTCCTTTCTTTAGGAGATGTACGGGTGTTTCTGGTTGTGTTATAAAGACTACTCCGAAAATAAGAGGAATTATACCACAAAGAAGAGAGTGCAAAAATATGTCGGAGAATAAGGGGAATAGATACGCTAATAGAATTCCAACTGTTAAAAATAGTTGGAAGAAACTGCCCAAACGCCCACGAATTTCAGTTTCTGAAATTTCGCTGGTATAAAGTGGTGCCGATACACAAAACGCACCCCCCGCTAGACCTGTGAAAAATCTACCAGCGTACAGCATCTCTAAATTTTCAGCTAATACAAGCAAAAGCCATCCTAACGTAAATGGAGCTACCAGCGCTAACATAGTCCATTTCCTCCCAATCAAATTGCAAAAAAAGCCGGTTAAAAAGCACATTACTAAAGCGCCCAAAGTTGCAAGGGAACCTATCCATCCTTGTTCCTCAGTGGTTGCTGTAATATTTCGGAAATCCCCTGTCTCTAAGTCTACTCCGATGTTTGCGGTCCATCCCAGAACTGTACCGGCAGCGATAGACCCCAGGCAAACTAAAATCAAAAAATTATATTAATAAGTTCTGTATCGTTACACGATTTTTTTAAATTGAAAAGGTATTCATTTTTGTAACTGCAATTTTTATTATTTATTGTTTCATAAGATAATGAGATAACAATGGAAGAATTACTTATTTAACATGTGCTTTTTCCCTGAACTTTTTCTTTTACGAAATGTTAGTTCGCTCACAATCAAGGAGAAAGACAGTTTTTTCCTTTCTTTTTTAAACATATTCCTTATAGTAATAAGGGCTATATAGGCCTAAGGTATACTAACATTGCTAACTTCGATAAAGTAGATTTTATGAACCGAATTCGTTCGTACGCGCCTGGTGGTGACGTAATTGGAAGGTCAAGGACGGAGTTATTTCCGGTGAATATCGTGTACATTATGCTTGACAAGCAAATATATAGATATATTTATATCTATATTAGTCTATTTAGTCGCCACTGATGTAAGTGGAATTCTAATCATAATTACCGAAACTGAAAATTGTTGAGAATTTATTGATACCTTGAAAACGACAGTATATATTATATTATTGAAAATATGCAGCAAACACCGTGAATGGATTAAAACGATCTAACGGGTAGCGTAATAAATGAAAGGCGAGAGTTGGTTGTTTGCAATAAAAATGAAGAATCAGTTTGAGTTTGACTTAGATTTATGATTTTTTTTTGAAATATTAGCAATATGATTTCATTTTAAGTATATCTACACTGTTCTATAACTTCTAACGAAGTATGAAACTTGTCCATCGCTTACAAATAGTAATAGTGGTTCAACTAAGATAATTCACAGTAGGTTCGTTTCAGATGTTAAATTATTTTTTATGTTCAAATGTGAATATTTTAAGCGCATACTCGCGAATACTACGCGGATATATCATGAATCCCTACTACTAGGATGGTTTGATTCAAAATGATTAGACAAGCATGCGGTTTCTGTTTGAATTTATTTGCAAAACTGTCGAACGACTTTGCACTTTGAAAAAATATACGTCAAGTCTGCTTAGTTCTTGAGAAATAATTCCTTCCCTGAGTAATTGAGGGAAAAACCCTACTCAAGTATTCAGGCTGTTGAATTTCTACTACACATAATATAACGTATATTACTGCATGTTAGTTGCCCGTCTTCAATTCTCAGCTTAGTTTTTGAAATAATTGTGATCATTTGAATCTTTTGCGAAATGCTTTGAACGCTAGATCTTCGACAGTAGAATGGTGATAACAATTTTATTTGGGCGAGTTTTTTGTGATGGCCACTGAAATCGTTGCCCAGTTACTGATAAGTAAAGTATAGTGAATTAAATAAAAACTATATAGACAAGTTTTTCGTTTAAACTTATACACTACTGTGACGAAACATAAACTTTTGTTTTTTTAAAGATCTGCTATTTATTGTTAAAAAAATCTGCATTGTTAAAAATAATGCGGAAAAGTTATTTCTTGGTATAATTCCAATATCTGCTCGGAGAGATCATCATTTTCTTAGATACTTTGTTCAGGAAGTTAACAAACACGTATAAACAATAAATAAGCAAAAAAATTCTGATTAAGGCATCCCGCATTGTTCCTTCGGCAGTAGAAAAATAATACGTTGAAAGTTGTTAAAAAAATTACGCAATTTTCCTAAATAGAAATGTTTATGAAAAAAAAGCCTGTTCGGATGAATTTCTTAATGTAACGTGTAACTTGGATAGTGTACAAAATATTACTCCTGAAATATTAGTAAGTGTTCAACAAAATACGAGGAATCTCCTTACAAATTCTATGGTGATCACTCCGAGTAGACGTAGAAATTGTACGTGCAAAATCAATTCTACAGATTATTTTTAATGACATTTTACAGAAACAAAAACTTATGGTATTTCGTCGTAATACTAAGTGTTTGCCATAGCTTTATATTTCACTTACTAAAGAATATCTTAGGTATAGGGAAATGTAACAATAATGTTATAATAAAATATCTAAAACTCCCCTATTAAATTCCAGAGAAATATATAGGCTATTTCACGTAAAGGAATTAAATTAATATCAATTAATCTTGACAACGATTTCCATTGCGAATTTGTGGAATCTATTTGATATGAACACTTTTTTTGCTGTACTGCTGAAAATTCCAAGTGATATTTAGTTGGATAAAATTTAAATCACCACTCTAGCATGTAAGGCAATTCGAATTATGCCAATTATCGCAAAATCTAAGCCAGATAGGTATAGGTAATGTTGAAAGTGTTGACATGAATTTGAAGAGAGGCATTTAAAAACGTAGCAATATGCAGGATGTTTCTTTATACGTATTTGAATATAGTTTAATGTTGTCCCGGACTTGTTTACAAATAACATTTAATTTTTTTCCCTCTGAATTGGCAAGGGAAGGAATTATTTGTCACCCACGTTGTATATTGTGAAACAGCGGTTTTAATTTAGAGAATTAAATCTCTAGCATTAACGATTATTTCAATAAAGAAGACGTTAAAAAATAAAGATTAAACTATGCGGCCATTTGAATGGCTACATTTGCATTTGCTAAATGAACGCGTTTTTTGGACAAATTATTTCAAGATGATGGTTGAGGCTGTTACAATAGGATATTGTATGAGTGTCTATTCGAAACACTTCTAAAAACTAGTTGATTTTCATTTCTACTATACGCTCGAAATTCGAACCAGTGTAGCTAAAACAACGCGATGAAGAACGCGCTATTTCGCTTTGATTTGTCAAAAAAGACAGCCAGCCGCACTCCTGCGTAACGTTGAATGCTATTAATAATGATGATAACAAATTAGCGCGTTAAGTCGCCCATATTTAATGTCAACTAACGCGATAATTAAGGTGATCGGACGTTAGTGTGGTTCCAGCATCGGAAATATTATTTGGCTATAAATTAGTAATAAGAAGACATTACCTGATATGGCGGCTATATACTGAGGTAGTTTGGATGCTTCCGAAGTCACTAGTTGGTTTTGACTTTGCTTCATGGACATTGTTTATGTAACACTGAAAAGATTACAAACGCATTAAAAACAAACTAGGAAACATTTATGTATCGTGATCTATCTTTAAATACACGTAGATTAATACTTCGCAGTTCGCGATTAAAGATATGATAGGCATGTTGTTTATATTTTCCAATGTTCTTTTAAAGGAGTACTTAAGTACATTTACGAAATAGGTGTTTTATATATTTGCTTGTAACATTACGTCACTAATATTTATTTAAAGCTATTTGCCAGTAAAATATTTTTGGGATTATCAACAATTAACAAAGGTAGACACTAGAGTATTAATAGAGAATTGTAAAAGATTTTCATTGCATTGATACGTAATACTAGCATGTAAAAAAAACTGTGGTTTGTTCAGTTAATCGAATATGATCATCAATATTCATGGTCTTTTCATTCTCTATACTCACAAGTATATGGACTAGGTTCTATTACTGTAAAGCATTCATTTTTGACAATTGTGAGCTCAGTCCTAACACTCCCAAGTATACAAATTGTTTTTTTGAATTACATTAACAATTAATTTGGCTCCAATTAAAAATCCACCACCTCTAAATTGTTGAAGTATTTCGTTAAAACATTATAAATGCAGTTCTGAAGGATAAGCTAAACGATTGCTTATCATTGGTCTAGTTTATTTTCCAGCATTTACCCTGGATGTCAGATGTTTTTACACGAACGCCTGTTACAATCCGATAGTTGCAATCCAAACGTACAGAAATGAGTAAAACGCGTATAGCATGTTTGAAGTAATCATGAATGATTCCTTGCAAACGAGAACATGCACCTTATAAGCAATTAAATTCTTTCGAACGTGGCCGGATTATTGGGTTACATGAAGGCGGTCTTAGTCTCCGTAAATTTAATTCTAATCATCCATTACGGTGTTGGAACCTGTGGATTGCAAACTAAGGTAAAACACGTAAAGCATGTTCAGGCGCACCCAGAAAGACCACCCTCAGAGAAGATTTTTTTTGAACCGTTTGGTTGTGCAACAGCCGGTAACATTTTTAGCGTAGCAGTGGTGGAATGCTATCGATCGTAGAACATACAGTTTACATACAGTTTACGGACGAATAGTGCGTATGGGATTCCATAGCTGCCAACCTTATTATGATTACATTTAACACTTGGGCATATACGCTCTAGACGAACGTTATTTACCTTTTTTTTTGTTCAATTGTCCTTCATTTACATATTTATAAGTAGTATAAGCTTTTTTGATATAATAAACATTATTTTGCACAAATATTTTTATGGTGCATTTTTAATTGCGGTCAGTGTATATGTGTATCATGGTCTACAAATCGAGCGCATTCAGAAAAGGTCTGTGAAGTGCCTGTCATTCAAACTGGACAACTTTTGCTCTAGCAGAACCACTAACTAAAGCACTTTACTCTTCAGACATGATTTCACTTCCCTCGTAGACGACCTCTGGCGCGGAAAGAACAAAGTGTGGCATTTCTTTGGAATATTCCCAAACATAAAATAGATTCTCCAGTTCTTCATTAACAATTTTTGCAGTGCCTACGTGTATTTGTCGCTCCTTCATTACTTTTCGAGTTTCAAGAGCAAACAAACAGTTTAGTGAAAGCACTTTTCTACCAGATGTTGAAAAATGTAAATAAGTACAATCTCACCATCTCATTCCGATTTCATTTGTTTGTTATTTTGCAATAATTTTTTGGAGGTGCATTCTTAATTGCGACCAGTGTATTTTACTCGCCCAATGCATAAATCAAGTATTAGCGCTTTTGTACCTTCCACCTGTTATGAAATAGTGCACACTACATATCGAGCATTCTATTATTCATAAACCATGTACTTACTTACAAATGTTAATAATTAATAACGTCTCTGATTACGCAATAAAGAAAGTTTTGAGACAATTAGTCTATGTATTGCGAAGAAAAAATATTCAATTTCAGTTGTTAATAAAAGTGAAAGTAATTTGCTTCAGTCTATGTTGATTAAAGTAATGTTGAAAGTATTATTTATATTACACTATATCACATTATTTATATAAATTCAGAATGAATAGTGCAAGAATGTCGAAATTCTGGAGTAAAGGAGTAGTGAAAGTTTAAAGGTTTTTATGGAAAATATATTTAAATATTTTGTAGAAACTTATTATTACATACAGCCTGTCCATTTCGGGCATGGACGGAAAATAATTTCTTTTCTGTGGAGTTTGGGGATAAATACTATATAACATATGTTAAAATATCCAGGGTGTTCAGTTTGGTAGGTATAATTTTTTTTATTAATTCAATATTCCCTATATACGTCTATATCAGTAAATGGTGTCATACCTGCACATGACGCTTTGACGCTGTTTTCTAGATGGCATGGCTGTATTTCTTGGCGTTAGATGGCTTCAGGAAATGTACTTATCGCTGTTTTGGATATTAGTGACATAGCGGTGTAAGGACAGTCCGAGCAGCGCTGATGGCGCAGGGTACGCAGACACATGTTCGTTGGCTAGTGCATTCTCACTTCACACTGCGTTTGCCATGAGTTATTCTATCAATACCATGCTCTACTGACATTATCTTTGGCTAGTGTTTTTGGTACTTTTTTGTTTTTTAAATATATACGTTGTGTTATATTAGCTATATCCTTATATCTTGGTCAAAATGTAAGGCTATGTCAATTGGAATAGAATAGAATAGATAAATAATAACATTGCAATATATACAAATTGCTGCCATAAATTTAATTTATTAATTTAGCATTAATCAACAAAAACTGTTAACATAAGCTAATTAATTTATTCTTTTAATCGTAGTTATACACATATATTTTCGTGTAAAAGCTTTTTACCTATGTAACAGTTACGGAATAAGCCAAATCGAGAACTTCCAGAAGGTAAAGGTCATTATCGCAGGTCCTCTGTCGAGATCAAGGACACAATTACGGTCAATACTAGTTTAGGGCATCGTTAAAATCAAGGCCATTTAACGGTGTAGTTAAAGGTCAAAGTTGATGGCTCTTATTAACACCAAGATTGCAAGTGAAGATTGTTCCTATATTTCTACAAATACACAAACATATGTATGAAATGTAAAAGTGATATTATTAAACAAACATTTTTTTACAGTGGCGAGAGATCTATTTTGAATACATTCACGTAACAAATATTATCTAACGAAAATTGTTTGTATCTCAAATTAATCTTAATTTGGAGCTAAATCAGTGCCCTGCAGGCGATACGCACTCTAATTGAAAATTGTGGAAGATAATACTTCAAGTTCCTAAAGTCTTAGGCCTACCACTAGTAATCATTCCTTGTATAGGAATGAATAATTAAATATTTTTCTAAATTTTCGCCAAGTTGCGTTCTGTTTGATGTGAAAACATCTAAAACTCGAGAAGGATCTTTGTATGTCGCAAATTGTTATTGGCACGAACGCATAGTAGGGAACTAGGGTGGAAAATTGCGAAAAAGTACCAGCAGTGGCAAACTCATTTTGTGATATTTGTTATACTATAAAATTTAGATTTGTTGTAATGACGGCACTAATTTTGTCTTGCAACTTTTACTGACTATCCTATTCTTCTGCAGAAAAATGTAAGCGTATTCCCACTCGATTTAAATATTCTCTTCTTTTGTTGCCCCTTCTCCTCTTGTTGTGCTTGGGTATCTCCTGTTCTCATTGGATTGTATCATACTGTTGCTGATTTTCTTCTTTGCCTTTTTCGTGTTGCTCATGCTATGTAATTTCCATAGAAAATGTTTCGCTCTTTTCAATGAATTTTGTTAATGTAGGCATTTTTTCCAGAAAAGCTTTTTGCCTCTCTTATTCTTTCTTTAATTTACGATTGGCGAAGCTAGATAACCTTTCTCGTTCATATTCCATGGTTACACGATACAATAGAAAATTATTTTTAAAATTAATGCAACGAAGTAAAGGTTGCCTTACCAGTTACTGTAGAATTTAAGAACATAATGAACCATTAAAACATTATGCCTAAACTGAGAAATAGCAGACTAAAAGAATAAGTTAAATCGCAGACAACCTCAAAGGACAGACGTTTCACCGATATTGAAACATGTATTGAAATGAGACATAAGTGCGATGCCTTTTGCAACAGTGATGTCAGTAGAGAGGTACTTTTAACGACCGTGACGTTTCATGGAGCCGGCCGAAGAGAACCCGACGACGCTACAATTATTTGATAGAAAACTGCCGCGAACCAAACTAAAACCGAATGTAATTATTATTGATACACTATACCAATGGGGAATTCTAAAACAAACATATTACCAAATTCCAAAACAAAGATATGGATATATATAATATTTTATAGTTGATTTAGAAGGGGTTATTTGATTATTTTTGTCATGAAAAGATTTTTTAATAGAAATAACTAATAATAACAAAGAAATATAACAAAAATTGCCGGTCCCAAAAGGTTTGAGCCTCGGGGCTATAGCCCGTTTAGCCCTATGGTTAGAGCTGTCCTGATAATGAGGTGGTTGATTACCTCGATCCGATGGCGTCACAAAAAGGTTGACCGAAAGCGCGCGCGTTTCACTTAGGTTTGAAATAAGAAATTTGTTCTTCAATCTTGATTATGGAAATATAGTGTTAATATCAGTTTATCATGTATCAAAATTCTGTCCTTTTTTATTATCACGCAATTGAGAAATATACAACCTCTCTAATGTATCGATTAATTTCGCACTGATAATCTTACACAGATTTTGTTTCAGGAACAGTTCTTTCTGATTTTGTTTTAGGTTTGTTTTCTAAATGCGAATATGCTATCCGAATTTGTCAATCAGCGACCATATTTTTTATAATTGTATGTTTTACCCTCCAAACTAGCATATTGTGCCCCATATATTTAATTCTTTGAATTTGATTTGAAGTTTTGGAATCTCTTTTCAAACAATGTTCCTTTAACCGTGCGTTTTTATTGACCCAAAAGTGTATTAGTCTGGATAAATCCTTTTTATTGTCAAATGACAGTATAGATATGCACTTCACAAATGTGAAGTGCATCTATACTCCATTGTTATCCGGATCACGCTTTCATTCACCAAATTTGTGGACCGCGGAAACTTTGTACAATTTATTTTTTAACAGTGCTCTGGAACTGTGTGAACAGTTGTAACAACTTAGGTGCGTGGTAAAGTGACATTGAAGATTCAAAAAAGAAATACAACCCTAATCATTAAAAACAGTTTTAAACTATGTACTTCGCTTGTGAACCTCGCTTAAGCTATAAGATCGGTGTGCCAGAATACTACGGAACTAATAAAAGAGCCACTTTCGACAATACCTTCGATGAAAAAAGTTAAAAGTTTGATCCTCCATTCGCATCTGGATATTTTTCCAGACAATTTTGGTAACGTGAGTAATGGACATAGCTAGGGATTTATCGAGATATCACTCAATTGAATCGCGCTACGAGGTTAAATATAACGAACGCATGCTTATGAGCAACTGCTTGGGTCATAAAAATATGTCGAATATAAATGATTTGTAAATAAATGACGTTATAGTATTCCTTAATGAATTAACATTTCTGAAACCTGGAACGGATTTCACTCAAAAACCTTACGTGTTGGGAAATTTTGGAAAGCAGATTTCGAATTAGCGGGAGGAATTCTATAAGAATCTCTTCTTTAGTTCATGTAACATTCGGAAAGTTTGATTTTACACATCAGTGTTGTCCCCAAGTAAGAATTAAGTGTTGAATGCTACTATAGTTACACGGTCAGTTTGTGATGTTTCCGTCATTCCTCTTTTTTCTTTTAAATGTTCTAAAACTGCAATCATTCAGTTAGGTGTATATAGATTAGGAAATAATTTACCAATGCTAAACTTTTTTCGATTAGTACCTAGAAATTGTTATTTTAGTGTTAAGTACTATTTAATATAATTTGTAGATTACACGTCGTTCGTGAACACTGTGACTATTCTATTTTGTCAAATTTCCTCCTGCTCTATTTTTTTTTTATTCCATTCAAATAATCTTCATTTTAAAAGATTACATTACAGTATTGTGATCAGGATCTTTAAATAACAATTCTATTGACTAAAGACTTTCGCGATTTTTGAACACTTTAATCTACTCGGTTCTAGAACATGAGAGATTATCAGGAGCATTTAAAAAGACTGTGACATGGATTTGGGCCCTTTACTAGACTACTTGGAGTGAGAATGAAAACTTTTCAGATACCATGCGTTACGCTGAATACAACACAGACACTTACCTACAAAATGTGAAAGGTAAAACACGCCACTATAAAGTTTTTACCTCTCGCTGATGGACCTATTAATTTAAATATACACATATTTTATGCTTTAATTTTGATATGGAGTAATTTCCTATAACATATTAAAACACGAGAATGTGCTTAATAAACTAATAAATCCAAAAGCTATTATAGATGAAAGCTCTATAATATAAGCATAATTTAATCATTTAAATATATACTACGCGCATTAAGACTATGTAGTTCCAAATTACCTTAAATAGTTCATTGAAGAAAAACTAGAATTTTTCTTTAGAAAAATTGCCAATCAAGCAACTTGTTACACCATTAACTGAGGTTGCATTAGATGAAATTTAGGTGCAGTTATAAAACTTCGGCAAACACTAAAATTATATGATTTTTGTTTTACATTTTTAACGTCATTTGTATGATGTATATATTTACGACCGTTACTGATAAGCTGATAATGTAACACAGCGTATATTGTATTTGTGCAAATATTCAATAGGATTAACTTTATGCAAAATTAATATTCTACACTGCTATTATGGTTTACTGTCAATAACTTATTTACTATCTTATCGCACTTCCACTTTTTGAAAAATTCGTACAGTTAATGCCATCAAATAGATTGTTTTATCTCGATTTTAGGCAAACCATAAGCATGGATATAGAAACACTATTTTTTATAGCAATTATTTGTCTTAACTCTTCTAAGTCACTGTTTTGGCTGATTCGGTCAATTATTTCTTCTCAGAACTTGCTAATTAAATAAATTGTAATTTGAAATTTGAAATAATTTGCCATGTTTGCAATAAAAAAAACAAGAAACGTAAATTTAAGTACGATGTTGAGTTGGTTGAAATACACATGTTTGTGTTGCTTAACGCGATAGGTGCTATAAATATTCATTCACCTAATCAAGCGAATTGTTGTAACCAATACTTTATGGCTTCTTTTACAGATGTAGATACATTAAGATGCTAGTAAGATACGGTAATATTTTTTCACAAAAAAGACGAATTTTGATTACTTTAAATGGACGTAATGTAATTAACACGTGTGTAGAAGTGACCCTTGGGTGGCGCTATTTGCGCTATTGTTTTTGTTGAAGCAGCGACAACGCAGAAATCGCCCCAGTAGTTTGCTTACAGTGAGAGTATAAAGAAAACAGTTTTGTGAAAAAAATGGAAATTTCAAGTAAATGTTTTCAACATCGACACGCAAGATGCCTGGATGAGAGTTAGACATAAAGTCACAAATAAAATTGGCGTCGTTTAATGCGATTGTTTAATAACATTGACGATTGTTTTAATTCCATTGTCATTGTGATAATTTTTCTCATTTAAAATATCTTCTCATCGAAATAGATGCCGAAATTGATTTATCTTTACTGTAGCATGATGCAACTGAAGTTGAGATTCTACGCTCTCTGATGACATTCTTGACCACATACAATATTACAAGGTGAAGTGACACTGAAGATTTTGATGATTACTGACCGGACGATATTTAATTGACGAAACTAACTTTGTATAAGTCCGAAGCGCGAATCAACATGATTCTCGCTGTAGAGACATTTCAAAGTGTTAAAAAAAGAAAAAAAGCAATACGAAAGCAGCTAATGTATGTTTTTTTTTCCACAATCGTCGTTGGCTGTGCTGATAATATTTCCACAATACCTACGCTCCAAAGATATTTGGCTGAAAAAAGCAATTTTCATTTAGGAATCGGGCTTTCTACCACTAGAGGGACCCTGTGAGGATAACATTACAGTATTTAACTAAAAAACAATCGGCAACGTCTCTGACACAGTATGTCAAACAATTGATTATTTGAAGGAAAAAAGCATTGAATTAATCTCTCCTCGTCTGTGTTCACCTGACATTGCCTAATGATTAAAGTTCTCCACTATCCGTGCGCTTCACGAAATTAGCGGAGACTAGACAGACTTGTGATTTGTCGATTCTCGGGGAAACCAGTAGGCAACATGAATCCACCCTCATGAGACGAATAAACATAAGTCTGTCGAGTTTCTGCTAATTTCATCAAGCGCACAGAAAGTGATGAACTTTACCAATGACTAAGCCTGCAGAAACGAGATACGCTTTATTCTTCGAGATATACATATACATCGGTAACAAGGTCGTCTCGCGTTCCTACTATATTGTATAGTCTACTAAGCGAAACATAAATTTCTGCATATATTACGAATCACACACCCGAACGGACTAGTCTCATAACGACGCCTGTGAAGCACACGAAAAGAATCGAACTTTACTGATAATGCGAAAGTAGAGTAGGTACAAAAAAGGAAAGCTTAATTTCAATTAATCTTCCACGTAACGTTGTACTTATTACACATAATCCTTTACGATTTCTGAGTATTACATGTAATCCTTTAAAACATTTTGAAAACAATTGCCAAGACGCAAAGATTATTATGTATTAGTTGGATCTAATATAGATAATCTGTTAATTAAGTAATCTCCCAATACACAAAGGTTATAATTTAGGATGAATATAGTTATCTTGGAATATTATATCCGTTTTGGTGGCATTGTATTCTTTTATTACTGAACTGCTTGAAAATAATCTGCCATTATTTTGGAGCGGGTTTTAACTCCCAAAACGAAACCTCTCTTTGGATGCGCCTATGGAGATTTAGGGCTTTAATAATACAATACAGCTTATTTTACAGCCGATTATACATATATTAGTTAATTACCCCAAACATACGACGTCATCAAGAGATGACTTTCAACGAATTATTATGTATATTAACTGTTAAATAGTAAAAGTTCACACAAGATAGTGCGAAATTACCGTAAAAATTAGTGCAAAATATTGTGCTAATTTCTGCGACATACCGACAACTAACACCTTGCTTTGTTTTGTCATAACATAACCTGAATTTAATAGATCTATCGCATTCGGTTGTGGAGTGTTTTATTTTAAACTAAATATGTCATAACCTCAACATTGTGGATAGGGAAGGAAGTACTTTTATTCATCGGTGATTGCCCTTTTAAGTAAATGTTTATCTAATAGTTACTATATTCTGTGCTTAACGAAAAGTTCAAAAACCAATAGAGAATTTTCCAATCTTATTAGCAAGCCAAAGGTTACAAAGGTGTAGTACTGAATACGTTACAGAAACTTGAAGTGTCGCCGTTGATGTTCATGAACGACGGTATGGTAACAATGCGTTGCGTGGGCCATTCTCCAAAACAAGAGTGTGATTAAATTTTACATGTGACGTGTAAAACTCATGCTTTACATCTTGTGGCACAGACGATTCGCAAATGTTATCCAGAAGCGCATGCGTTAATTTCGAATACTAAAGAAATGTTTTTGAAATCTCTCAAACGAATTCGAGAACTTCACAGACAGTACCCCGGTATTCCCGATCCATCAGAGTAGATTCTCACACGTTGGGGATCATGGTTGAAGGCAGCTTTTTATTACTCAAAATATTTGAAGAAATAACATTTGTAGTTTTACAATTCAATACACATATGGAACTTAGTACTGTTCTGGCGTGCAGACAAAAGTGACCCTCTCTATTCATTATCAAAGGCGTTTTTTTATTTACTAGACATTGCTTTAAAGCAATCAATCAGTGACGTCGTTTCCCAATTTTTACGATTAAGTATTTTCCGATGAATAAAAAACTTGCCTGAATTGACATGATTATTAACAAATTGACTTGAATTGTGCTATTAAGTCACCTATACTGTGATTAGATGCGGTGGTATCGAAATTTGACGTTTGCATTGTATCGTACTGCACTAATTCTTAATTCTGCAGTACACTGCTATGTGAACAGTCATCGAGTTAATGTTAGCATTACATCTTAAATCTTACATTACTGTATATATATATTTTTGAAATTTTACGAAATTCTAAATATTTCTTCAAATATTGAGGGCTGTGAATCCGTGAATGTCCGTAGATACTCTTTCGGTCCGTTTCATCTAAATTCGCAGTGTATTTAACGTTGTAGTGTTGCATGTGGGCAAGAGTGTCATCAAAAAACACAGAATCCCAAGATCAGTTGCCCCCCTGACAATGGAATAAAACAATTGCCAACGTATTCGAACAATGGTGAAAAACAACGCCAATTTTATTTGTGACTTTAGGTCTAGCTGTCGTCCAGGCACGTTGTACGAAGCATTTCCTCCAAATTTAATAGTTTTGAGTAAATATTTCAATTTAAAATTTATTAATAAATCTGCTCAGTAGTCTATTAGTGAAGAAAAGGGGTTCGAAGAAGGACATAAACCTGGTGTTTATGTCATAGAATGTCACGAGATTTAAGGTTAGTAGTTATTTTCATTTCTACATCTTAACACGTCTCTTTTCATCTGCCGAAGGAGTGTATAGGGACATTTCAGGATTCACAACCCTCAATATTTGAAGAAAAATTTTTGAAATTTTACGAAATTCTTATTTTTTTTTTTTCAAAAATTGAGGGTCGTGAATCCGGGAATGTCCCTAGACACTCTCTCGGCAAATGAAAAGAGACGTGTTAAGACGTAGAAATGAAAATACTAGCCTTAAATCTTGTAACGAAGTAGGACATAAACACCAGGTTTATGTCCTTCTTCGAACACCTTTTCTTCCATAATATACTACTGAACACACTTATGAATAAATTTTAAATTTAAATATTTAATCAAAACTATTAAATTTGGAGGAAATGCTAAGTACAATGTGCATGGACGACAGCTAGACCTAAAGTCACAAATAAAATTGGCGTTGTTGAAAATATACTATTATTGAAATATATGCCGAAACGAACGATTTTTTCTGTAGCATGATGCAAGGAGGCAACTGATGTTGGGATTCTGTGTTCTTTGATGACACTCTTGCCCACATGCACCACTACAATGTTAAACTACACTGAGAATTTAGATGAAACGAACCGAAAGACTTTTAATTGACATAAATAGCTCTTATTCAACTAACGTATGCACTGGAACTTGCTGTAGAAATTTCTGATATTAATTTAATGAGAAAGAGAATGATAGATAGAAGTAGTCAATATAAGTCTTCCCCACGATTGTCGTTGGCCATTCCCCGCCACAGTCCTTGCTATCATTATTTCTTATTTTAGTATTCACCAATGTAACAATAGAGTTTAAAGACTAAAAGAACTTTTGGCCATAAAAAGAGAAAGTTTGACGAAGGCTGAGATTTTGATCACAAAATTAACAATGTCAATGTATCCTCGGTTTATGGAAATGTTTACTCTACTCTTCTGAATAACCTTTAGTAATTTCAAAACTATCTACGCGTAGATACTGTAAACTTGTATCTGTAAACGTCTTTCTCAAAACAGTGAAAGCTGGGTGCTGAATAATAGTTGAAAACTAAGCTTCATGTGATGAAGGTGAAATATTTACGAAAAGTAAAAGGCGTAATAAGGAAAGATCGAATTAAAAATAATGAAGAATGGGAGGCAAGACCGACGGCGAAAAGAACACATGGGATATCCAAGAAAACATGGAATGTGCAATAAACGATATACTGAAAAAACGACACATGGAATTGAACTAAGCAAACCAGTTGGCAAACTTGGTGGTGCATAAAGACTGAATAAATATCTATCTTTACACTTAACGGTAGAAAAGGATGTTTAAAACGGCAATTGAAAGCGTTTTTTAAAATGGAATATTCATTGAGAGTTACATTACGGGTCCTTAGGATGACCCTAAAAAACTTTAACAACGTACTCCATATAACATTTTTCAAAATCTACATCAAGTAGATACTTAATTTATTCAAAATGTAAGTAAATATATTTACCTTTAATATAAGTATCGGTGGAGTATCTTCTTTTTTTTTAATTGTTACTAATCAACAGGCACTCTGCTTCAACAATACAAAGCACGGTTCCGAGACGCAATTGAAAATACTTCACACGATTATCAACTCAAATACTGTGCAACTAACCGCATAATCTATCCCTCCAATTCACAATGATAAGGAAATGATCAAATTTGTTTGGTTACACTTCTCGATATGCTATTGATACTTTGCATTGTTATTCGAAGTTTTTCAGATTACAGATTATGTAAACAATACTGGAATTTGTTTATTGTGGTAGTGCGCTTACAAATCGAGCATTTTATTGTTCCTATTATTTTCTTAACTCGATCGAAATTCGGTGCAAATTGATTTTAAAAATAAATCGGGACTGCTGCAATCCATATTTTCAGAGGATATTGCAGTACGTCATTCTCAAAACAACAGTACCAGCAAGCTCGATTACATCGCCATCGGCAAGGGTGAAAAACATAAAAACTGACCAGTAGTGACGTTTTTCGCTTTTATTGCCGTTAATGTTTTGTATTCACAAAATATGACTATAGAACATATTATAGTACGCCATCCTTAAAACAACCCTACTAGCGAACTAAATGATACGGTACCTCCTAAACGGAGTTACACACTAAACATCAAAATATTGCCGGTATAAACACACTACAGTCCCGGACCGTAGCCGTATTCTATCTTTTCAGACGCTTACGAGAAATCTTTGAAGTACACTACCTTAATCAACTTGCATCTCAGACGTTGGCGTTGAAAAGTCGACAAAAGTACTTTCCTCACTTGTTAGACATTAGGATTTATATGTTTATACGATGCCTATATCTATTTGCGATATTCAAAAGTAATAAATTATTATTATTATTACTTTATGACGTTTCGATTTTCTTCTGGCCAACTTTCTTATCGGCCTATATTGGATGTTGACACTGTCAAAAACAGCCTTTCTTTACGTGCATAACATATTGACAAAGATTTCCGATATGCTTTAATTGACAAAAAATACTTTACATTTTAAGAGGAAATAAAGTGACATTTCAAGCTGAAATAGATCATTGATAATAGAAGAACGTCGTACACCAACAAAGAGAAACAAGACGTATCAAATATCATTTATTCATAGAACCGAAATACAACAATAACCACTATAAGACATCCAGAACGACAGTGGCCACATAATTTTTTTGGATGTTAGAAACTTGGTCGAGAGCGGATTGTTTAGGGAGTCGCGCCATAAACATTGCGCGACTCCCTAATAGGAATTTGAATGAAAATCAATGGACTATTTTACATATGAAAAATTGGAGATGTGCTTTTGTAAAGTTTGTATTTTCTACAAAACAGTAGTTCATCAACATCTACACGCAGACCTCAAGTGATACGATGTGGTCGTTATTAATTGTACTCGCTATTGTTGTATTTCGGTTCGATGAATATACGAGAGTAGTTCAAGAAGTCCTTAGAAGATCTAAGAAATGGACGCAAATGGTTTGTTTCTAGTAACGATCATTAGTATATAAATAGCTGTCAAAGACTCGGTTATATCCATCATATGGTTTCATTTCTACTGTCGATTTATGCAAAGAATTTTTGTTTATGTAATGGAAAACAGCGAGTTTCAAGAGGTGATTAAACACTTACAAAAGGTTTAATACGGAAAATCAAAGCTAGGTTGAACGAAATTCATGCTACATTTGCTGTCACATCATGTTTTAGCAACTGTTTACAATTGGGTATATGAGTTCAAACGTATATCTACAAAAGATAAACATCGTTCTGGACGTCCAGCGGAAATGTCTACCACCGAAATGATTGACAAAATCCACAACATGGTTTTGAATGATCAACGAATCAAAGTGTGCTACATAACTGAGACCACAGACATATTGCAAGGTACAGTGTTATCAATTTTGCACGAAAAATTGGGCGTGAAAAAAATCTCGGCGAGATGGTTGTTGTGTTTGCTCTCAGAGGAGAATAAACGCAATCGTGTGATCGACTCTGTGGCTGTTTTAACACTTTTCATGACGAGTTTCTCCGTTGATACATAACTATGGACAAAACATGGATGCAGTACTACATACGGAGACAAAAGAACTGTCAAAACAGTGGGTTTTTAAAGCCGAACGAGCTGAGCGAAGAAATCGAGAAAAAATATCCTCATTTGAAACAGAAAAAGATCAAGATAATGCACGGGTGTATACCTGCGCAGTTTCGATGGCCAAAATTATGGAAATATAGTTCGAATTACTACAATATCCACCGTAATCACCGGATTTGGCCTTCAGTGACTTCTTATTTTCAAACGAGGAGGTCATCGCCCAAACAGATGCCTATTTTGAGTACCTTCTGAAATATTACTTTTTGGAGGGCTTAAAAAAGCTGGAGAAAAGCTTGGAAAAGAGTATAGAGTTAAGTGGATCATGTTGAATGACCCTCGTAGAATACACATAGGTCGTTTCTTTTCGTTAGTGTACGACATTTTTCTATTACTAATGAACGATAATTGAAATGTTCGACAGTATACTTTGTGGCTACTATATTTAATCTTCTTTGTCACTTAAGGCATAATATCGAAAACTATTGTCAACATGTCAGAAAGAAAGTATCTGACTCTGCCAATATTTAATATTACGCGAATAAGAAATAAAAGCTGATGATGGTCAGAAAGAACCAAAACGTTATATATCATATAAAAACTTGAGTACACTATCAGGTAGAATATCGACAGTAGCCTTGAGAATGTGTTCTAAGTTTTCCTCTGCAAAGACAAGTAAAGTTGCTATAAATAAAGGAGAAAAATGAGAATTTTTATTTGTTTTTTTTTTAAAGCTTGAAGGTCATTCGTCACATGCAAATTTTCTCATCGGGTTCATAACAAAATTTAGCAGCTTTGCAAAATTTAAATCTACCCCTTATCTCCAATAACAAGCGAAAGCCCCATGGTGTACGTCGAAAATGAATCAGCTTGTATAGATGAGGATGAAGCATTGTATGACATAGAAAATTGAATAAATTCTTTTTTATATCGCTTATCTCGTAATACAACTCAAATCATTCATGATTTGTGTTGTATGGATCAAGTCCCCGAAAGTACCGGTTTGTTTTAATATTGTAGTTATTGTGCTCCTGAACAATTACTATTATGTATTAGGCACTTGATTTAAGGCAGTATTTTCAGATATATGTTATAGTAGATTTGAGGGAAATACGATTAAACTGTTGAATTGGTCTATGAAGTGGATGTTGATTAAGTATAAGAGAGTGATTACAGATTTTATCGTAAATGTGTTGGTTCATGTTATGAAGCATTATTATTATTAAGGAACGCGTTATTTTTAATCAGTCTCAGATAGCTATGAAGATCACAAATGATAGGTTGCTTTCGTTCTTATTTTCACCGATACGGTAGGTACGCTAGATGAATATGTATCTTAAATCAGCCTTTGGTTTTAAGGTATTCGCATGGGAACATAAGACAAATATTGAATCTATTAGAGCCTTACGAAACATTCTTAATTTTGATGGAACAAGAATTGCGATAGCTACTAAGTTATATTTGAATACAGTTTCTGCAGAATTATTCCCTCTACTATTACATGCATAATTCTTCTTTACCGTTTGTTTTAGCGAAACATTTTTAAATATTATTTTTGAAGCATTTTACAAAATTTAACATTAAGTTAACAATAGGAAAATGAAATTGTACAGAATACAAAACGACTATGATTCACTGGAAAATAAATTTCGAAAAGTTTAGTTTATTTGAATTTTTTGATAATTTTGGAACTAAGTTGCAACTAACTTGCAACTAACTTTATGTTTGGAACTAAGTTGATACCTTTTCAATTTTTATTATTACTTTTCTAATATCAAAAAAACTATTGTTAACAAATACTACTTTAAAATGTAAAGACAAACTCTAGAAAACTGTAGGCATAGGAGGCAATATTTAGTAGAATATTTAGTATAACCCATGTTGCCAAATGTAGAAATTCAGAATTTTAAAGTCGCTCCAAATCTCGCTTTGTTGTGCTCATTTTTTTTTCCAGAAGAATTTATAATTTATTGTAATCTTCTTTTATACACGTCGAGTCGGCAACGAGGATTTATTACCGTTGTGTAGCAAAACTGCCTTTAAACTTGTCTGTGAAAAGATGCTATTCTTCCAGATCATGGCGTAGGTCAATTTTATTAAATAAGCATAAGAACAATACACAGAAAAAAATGTTGAAAATTGTATGTGTCTTTTTCGAAAAATTGAAGAGGGAATGAGGTTGCACTGATCCAACTGATATTATAGTAATTCGACGTTTGCTTTTACTAAGCTTAAATCTCTAACCAAATCATTTAGATCCTTAGCAGATGAAATACCTTATATAGCCTATGGGTTTCATCAGTTCCGAAAGAGTTTGAATTCTCTTCGGTTATTTCTTGAAAGAAGAGGGTGGAATAGGAACAGAATAAATTTCGCAGTGAAGAATTGGGGCGCCTGCAGATTTTCATTTTGGATACACGAGATTCTTATGATGGAATGACCTTTTATAAAGTGCCAAATGAACAACAATTATTTACATGTTTTGCAAGCTTCCTTCATATTATCGGAGCTGCAAACGGTATCTTCGTTTACAAACGTCGAAACCAGACTTCGATGGTAGATCCGCAATTATCTTGATGACGGATTGGCATGCTAAAATAAGCTTTGTAGACCATACTAAGCTTTGTTATTAGTTTTAATAGAATGTTTAATTTGTCTCGACGCAATGTAAAATCCTCACATGTAACTAAAATCATTATTAAGTATCGTCCACGTTGGATAGCGTAACGCAAAACTTTAACTATTGCAGAGACTTCTAATAAAAATAGCATGTAACGTGTGTAATTAAAACATATAAATTTAAGTTAGATTATAATAAAGGAAGTCATTGGTCTTAATTGTCTAATTCTTACATTAATTTAAGCTACCCTATGCGAGCGCAACCATACGATATTTACAATTTCCACGTTTAGATATTTTCCCCACTATTACAGCAAAATTAATAGAAAAAGATCAGATTTCAATCACAATTAGGATCACATCCTACTTGATTTCCTGTAGCGAAATTGCCATAAACAAAGATGCTGCTACCTAGTGTAAAACCTGATAAATCTTGATCGACTATTAAAAATGTAGCATCAATAAAAGGATGCCTCTAATTAATACTGTTCGTATTAGTTTTAATTGTTTGATAATGTCAAACAGTTTGTAAATAAATGCGAAACTTATCTTGTATGATTTAAAACTCGTTCGCGGTGTTACTGATTGTAAGCTATTAGGAGATACGTGACCATAGAAAGGTTACGAATATGATTCACGAAAGAAAAAGTACTTTAATAATCATACTTATTAAATCGCGTATATATTTTAAAATATGTAACCAAATGTCTAGACTCGGACCATAATCTTACGCAAACTATGTAAATGCAACGCGGATCTTTATGGATTCTGCCTGTTGTGAAGGACATCATGGAAATACGATGAATGGCTTATTGAAGAATCCTAAATGGTAAAATTCATTACCTAATCGTTAATGTTTAACATTACAATTGAGAACATATTAACTGTAGCTCAATGTGCTTCTCGAAATATACACTACGTTTATCATACTCCATCTTATCTGCATTGTAAGGAAATTTTTTAAATATAAATTGAAGTGTTTTATGGCTGACGTTGAAATACTGATGTGATTAGATAATTTCTTTGGCATTCTGAACAAAATCACATTTGTATTTTACGTACAATGTTTTACAAACTGTAATACTTTCGTCAAAATAGGAGAACATTAGTAAAAACAAGTTTTCATAATCTGTACAACATATCAACGTTAAGTATTTGTTATATTTTTACATAATCATCATGTGTACATCGCCCACCACAGTTAATATAAGAATTTTGTGTCAGGACTTCTCAAAGATATATGTCATGTACCATAGTTCGTTAATTCTTATTTTCTGCTTTTTAGTTCTTTGATGAAGCATAAATAAAGTATGCGAAAACTAGAACGGGGGAGGGCTTTCCAAATTCAAAGTATTTTGATATTATATTATAAAACTCCTGTTGCAGATCATTTCGCGGGTATTACTTAGGTATAGAACACTGCAACAAGATCATGAGCTGTAAGTTACAAACTACAAAAATATGGAGAACGATTCATAAGAACTTTCTTATGAGTTGTCGGAAATCCCGATTACACAGGGGTTTCCCTGTTGATTTAAAAAACAGTACATTACTCTTTTCCGAAGTTTTGACGGTCTTG
The DNA here is from genome assembly GCA_902654985.2 of Oryctes borbonicus. Lineage (NCBI taxonomy): Eukaryota > Metazoa > Arthropoda > Insecta > Coleoptera > Scarabaeidae > Oryctes > Oryctes borbonicus. Next base: position 667,808 of record LR736895.1, on the reverse strand, counting down.
GTTATAATAAAGAGATATGGCAAGCCCAATAACAATATGTAGGCAATTAAAAATAGTTGTGTTGTTATACGTAAATTTGTACTGGGAAAATGTTCCAGGACAAAAACAGGCGAAAGCATTGATATCAGACTCGCCTAAAACAGTAGAAATACTGCTATCGTTCAGGAAAGGGGATCTTAGATTACTGGCGGGATTTCTGACAGGTCATACAGCTCTAGAATATCACCTATTCGATCTAGGAAAAGCTGAAAATCAAATCTGTTGTCTATGCCAAGAAGATCTGGAGACGCCAGAACACATTCTATGCAAATGTATTGCCATTAGTCGCACTCGGCAACAATATTTTAGTAAACCATTTCTGACATCTACTGAACTGAAGGATGAAGATTCTAGAGTAATATAAAAGTTTATCAAGAGCCTTCACTTACTCTAACACATATAAGCGCATTTTGTTACAATAGATCTATTAAGTTCGCAGTGACTAAAGGCATTTGTGCCATTGCCCACTGATACTAAATCTATTTGTTAGTTAATTTTATTTTGCAACTATTTTTTCTTTGAAATAATAACGTAGGCTTCCACGACCGGAGTCGGTTAATGTGTTCCAGGTTCGGACCGTGCCATAGTTAAAGGAAAACTCGATGTTTCTCCCGCAATCAAATGGGGCTTCTTTAGGAGAAGGAGAGGTGGTAGGTAACAGTTAGCGCAGTAACTCAACGTGTAAACCATGCCAGAGGCGAAACTAACTAAGCAAAAAGCAGTTGATCACGGTAACTGAGCATGTGAACCAATTGCTGCAGCAGCGTGCTAACTGTTGCCTACCACTTTTCCTTTTCCTGAAGAAGGCCCATTTGATGGTAGGCGAAACGTCAAGTTTCCGTTTAACCATGACACCGTCCAAACCAGGAAGACGTTTAGTTTTAACTATATTTTCCTTATTCTAGTTTTAGTTCTGGAAATGAGAACATAAGGATTATCGGTTCTTTATAGCTTTACATACACTTTATGTTGATCAGTTTTTTCAGGGTTGAGTTGTTTTCGTTCCTTACATTATATAGGGAATTAATTGTCGTAAGTAACGGAGTTTAATGCCCCAGATTTAAATGCAAATTTGGGGTGAGGGAAATTGTGGGATTAGTGATGTATATTTATGTTGTTATATCTTTTTTAGAATTTATTTGCAGAATGAGTTCCTTTGTTCTTGGTAGATTTTTACATTTTTTTAAAATTCACTTCATCTTTTCTGTTGCTACTTCAAAGTTTATATTTTTATTTATTTCTTTATTTTTACAGAATGTTACTTTTTTCTTGTTAGATTTTACATTATTGTTTACTTTGTTTATATAATTACATAACTACATATTGTAATTTCTGCTTACAACTAATTGACAAACGCAGATTATCCACCAGAAATATGTTTGTTTGATAGTGAATATATTTATTTAAGTCAATGATAATATAACCATGTCAAAATTGTTTTTATTTTCATACAAACACCAATTTTATCACTCCACTACTTATATATTGATAATAATAAAATATTATTTCCAATCTTAATATAAGAAATTAATAATAATAAACTATTACAACAGTTTACTCTGCTGTTTCTTGCTTTCCACATTTTAAAAGTAACTACAAACAAGTTAGTTACCCAAGATTTAATGTAGATATCAATTTTTAAAGGTCTATCAACTTTATTTTTTCCAAATACTTTACTGTGCAAAGTAAATAATGAATACAACTCAATTTATCATTAAATCTGTGCGGTAGTGTATGTACACAGCCGTTCAGAGAAGTTCGGTCGGTTAATAAAAAACATGAAAAGGTTACAGAAACAAACGAAACTAAAAACAAAATGCAACTTTATTGTATGTACAGGTAAAAAAGACAAAAATAAATAAATAAAAAGTTATTCTGGCCTAACATACTGAACATTATATTTTTTTTTTCATGGAAAAAACCTCCTTTGCTGTTAATCACCGCTCGAACTATTCTCGGCATTCTTTCGATAAGTTTTGTTAAAATGGATTGTGGAATATTAATCTATTCATGTTGCAGAATATTCCGTAAATGTTCTTGTGAAGTTGGGCATATTTTTCGGATCCTCCTGTTCAGTTCATCCCACAACAACTCTATAAGATTCAAATCTGGGCTTTGTGGGGGCCATGTCATTATTTTCAGGGTGTGCTGTTCTTCTTGCTCTTTTAGATAGTTCTTACACACTAACGCAGTGTGTTTTGGGTCGTTGTCATGCATGAATGTAAAGTTACAGACTATTATACGCAATCCTGATGGCACTGCATGATTCTGGAGTATTGCAAAATAATTTTCCTTCCTCATTACACCCTGCACTCTGCATAAATCTCCCATGCCAGCAAAGGAGAAACATCCCCACACTAACACAGAACTACGCCCTTGCTTCACTGTTGGCACAATGCAGTTCGGGATCACTTTTAGGTTTTAGATCTTCGGACATAAACTCATCGATTTTGCCCAAAAACCTCAAACTTTGACTCGTCACTCCAAAGCACGTGTTTCCAATCATCTAACGACCAATCTAGATGAGAACGGGCCCACTGTAGCCGTTTTGCTCTGTTGCCCCGACGTAATAAGGGTTTTCGAATGACAATGCGTCCATGAAGGTCCACTTGTTGAAGTCGACGTTTTACCGCACTCGCCGAAACTTGTTCTTCACGACCGCAATTGACTTCGGCTGCTATTTGTGGCGCTGTTAATTTTCTATTGCGTTTGCTTAATAATACAATTCTCAAATCTTCAGCTTTTGTTGTTTTCCTAGATGCTCCAGGACGAACACGATTTTCTATAGTTCCAGTTGTCCGATATCGCTTTATGATGTCATTTACTGTTGAACTTCTCGTATTTATTTTTTCAGCAGTTTGTCGCCCCGAATATCCTTCCTCAAACAGCGTAATAATGCGTGAACGTTTTTCTACACTGGTAGGCTTGCCACGTGCCATGTTGAAGTAAATTTTCTTAAAAATTTCGCGCAAAAACGACAGATGCACACCAACACATGTTTAACAGTAAAATGAAGCAAATTTAAATCTTTACGCCTGTGATAAATAAACAAGAGTGATACTGCGGTATATTTCCTAAATGTATTGTTCGTTAATAATCCCCAAACGACCCGTTTCAAAAGATCGGTGCTTCCGAGAAATTCTTGGAATGATAGTAAAAGAGACTTTATTGTGGTTGTCGCAATATTCCTACTTTACATAATAATTTATGGCTTTAACCCCTTAGAAAAGAGTGTATGCTTAATATTTTTCTAATTTTATGTATTAATAATTGTATACAGTGTGATATAATAGATTTTTATTGTATGACCGAACTTCACTGAACGGCAGTGTACATAAATAATTGCATTAAATCCAGTACAGAAAGTAAACAAATACGAAACAGATCCAGCTTTATCTTAACAAAGCGCTTTTTTGAGATAAATCTTCTAAAAACAATTATTAATTAAGTAGATCATTTTTATAAAGAACAACATTGTACTAATGTTTGCTATCGAAAACCAAATTTAATTCCCGTAATAAAAGGATTTACAGAGAACTAACAACAAGGCCTAATGTACGGTATTCCGTAAATTCGCCAAATTCGTTAATGTTCTATACGTTCAACAACACTTTTTAATGGATTTGCCTCGAAACAAATTATTTTTGCCTTTATCACACAAAAGACATTTTCCCTTAGAAATATGCTGTTCTTATACTAACACTCATCGCCCTCAAAATATTTAAATCTATACTACGACATATTTTGTACGCATTTAATGTTTAAAATTACGTCTTTTGTTTGTGCTTTAAAGAAAAGGCATTATATTTTAATATATTTGGAATATCTGTCTGGTGTTACAGTAATGCATCATTTGTTAGCTTATAGTGATGTATACTTGAAAATTCATTTTGTGTGGTGAATTTTAGTGTAGTTATCATCGTGTAAAAAATCATAGTAGATTCTAAAACAGCACCATTTACTGTCTATAGGAAGCGAAATATCTTTTAGCTTTCTTGAGCAGAGTATGCGTTAATGATCAGAAATAAAGCTTCTTATTTTGAAATATATAAATATTGAACACCCAGTATATTTCGCAGGTGTTCTAATACAAAGTCTAGATAGAGGCAAGTAAGCTGTTTAATCTCATGAAAATTCAGGGTAGAATATACAGGTTGAGAAACGGACCAAACTCCAGCAGTGTGTTGTACACGTGTAAATAGTGTAAAAGGACTCATACGTTCTTATTCGATTATCATTTGTTTTCGAGTTCTAGTGCCATTACAAATAAGTAAAACCTCATACATTAACATTTTTTAAATTATACCGTTCTTTTAGTAAATGTTAAAAAGTGTTGTCATTGACCTCTAAACATTTTATGCTTCGTCTACGAAGGGCGCCTGTTGCATATTCTAAATTTTAATAAGTGTGTGGCAACGTTAAATCACTGTCAAAATATACTGATATTAACACATATCAGAACAAGTTCTCGCAAAGATTGATTCAAATAGCCGGTACGTCATATATGATAAGAAGCGGCAAAAACTTTTAAGGTAGAGCGTATCTGACTTTGTTTTACATGGGTAGTCAATGCAAGGATATCTTTATTTTATGTTTTAGTTTTTTTATAGATATTTTTAGATATAAAATATTTAATAATATTCTGGTATTATTAGAAATAAATTCTTTATTATAAATATAAGACTTATGAAGTATTTTCTAATGTATATAAATTCGAATGTGATAAAAAACAACAAATAGTTTATCCAACGTAACCTCCACTTTCTTCCACACACTTTTCGACCCTGTACCTAAATTCTCTGTAGACGTTCCTAAATGTTCTTATATCACTCTCACTAATTACTGTTCATATTTAATGCTCTCAAATTTGCATCAAATTTATTATTGCGTGCACTTTGTTTAACGTGTCCCCAAAAATAAAAATCCATCCGCGCTAAATCGGGCGAACGAGCTGGCCAACGAATAAGTCCAAAACGACCGATCCATCTTTCAGGAAAGCGGTCGTCAAGTCAGTTTCTAATTAAATTAGTTGAATGCGTAGGCAAATTTTGTAATATATTCAAATAATTGTGTTGATTTAAATTGTTTTCGAAAAAAAAGGGGCCAATAATTTTATTGAATAAAATTCCATACCACACATTTACTTTCTTATAACGTTGGTTTTTTCCAATTAATACGACAATTTGGATTCTCTTCTACCCAATATCTGCAATCTTGGGATGATACATAACCATTAGTAGTAAAAGTAGCTTCATCCGAAAACCAAATTTTATGATGGAAAAATTGATCCTCCATAACATTTTCTCCAACCCAAGTACTAAATTCTAATCGAAACGCATCGTCCCGGGGTTTCAGAGTATGAATAAATTTGGATTTGAATGGGTGAATCTTGTTTTCCTTAAAGGCTTTTTGCAGTAAGCTCTTGCTTACATCCAACTCGGCCGCTCTCTTACGTAGTGTTTTTCTTTTCTTCTAATACAGATTCCATAGCCAGAACAGTTAATGCATCATCTTCATTGTATTGTTTCTTTGTTTTCTTCTTTCTAACAACAGAGCCAGTTTCATCAAATTTCTTAACAAACTTTTTCAAAGAATTAATAGCGATATTAATGCCGGAGAATTTAAGGCTAAATTTGTTGTTCGCTGTTCGATATGAAATATCATCAATTCCATAACACTTAATCAAATAAATTCGTTGTTCCAATGTTAGCATCTTCGTGATAGCAAGTGTCGTGTCACTTAAATTTGAAACATACAAATAATTAAATGTCAACAGAATTTCAAGGCAATACGATTATCAACAATAATTGGAACTTACTTAAATTTTTGAAAGTAAACAAATACGTTTTCAACATTTATATGCATACAGAAGGTAAACAGTTTTAATATGTTTTCTAATGGTTTTAAGGTAAGCAAAAACTTTCGTAAAGAATAACTTTTTTTCATAAAATGTAGAATAAAAAAGGTTTTCACCTTGTGCATCAAATCCGTGGGCACAGTGGGTATATGTATAAGTTTAGGCGATTGAAAGGCAAAATCTTAAAGATCTCGAAATCTCATGGAAATAGTCATATCAAATTCATAATGTATTAGCTTATTTTAAGATGGAATAACTGAAAACGTAATAATATACAGTCTTTAAACTTAACAAGGTAGGTGTCTGGTTTCTACTAGTTGTACAATTATAAAACATGTGCCAGTTATGAAAAAGTAATAAGGCTTATTAACATTATAATAAAACTTATGAACATGATAAGAAAGGTTATTTGGTAATCCACTTTTATTATCTAGCTTTATTATCTAGTTGTTTGAATGTAGTACTACATTTTCGGAAGATGTAGCGTGCGTAAGATATTTGACATTAGCTTTTGATTGTATATATTTATTTATGTCGTCAATAAGAATCTCAAGACCATTAAATATATCTAATATCTTATAAAACATATTTGGAAGGTAGCACGTCCAAGGTACAAGATGCGTCGTGATCATTTAATTTTCATTTAAAGGAAATAACGCTATACGTGTAACACGCCCAAGTACCAAGCGTGGTACAATTACTCTTGACGAACTCGTGCATGACACATACCGACATGTGAGACCAACGTACATAAATAGAGTTTAAAACTATTTGCGTTTTAATAAAGGTGAGAAGAAAAAAAAGTCTTGACTCACAAAATTTTATAACGAAATAAATAATAAAATAATTGATTTTAGTTGTACATAGTTCCACTAGACTTGTACGGTTTTCTAAGATTTTACATATGTTGTTCATGCGTCATAGAATTAAACAAATGGGAGATATTCAAATTTCCTGAGAAAAACTGTTATTAGCATAGTCACATTTTTAAAAACATATTGAAATTATTTTAGTTAAAGTAAGTTGTAGGTTACAACAAACCCATGACGTAAAGAAAAGAAGAAATTGCTGGAAATGTTCATGTCTCCTATTTATTTAATTTTGAGATGAAGCATAACAAAATATGTGATACCTTAGAAAACCATGATCAGTTGCAATCGCCAGTATTGTTTTTTTTTCCATTTTCGTTTGCCATTTAATTTTTTTTATTTGTTTTTTATCAAATAACAAAAGCTTTCCTTAGTGACCAGTGGAAACCTGTAGAACTGAAAAGATTTATTTTGTTGTTTACTTTGTTATTGAATTTTGGCCTGATAATGTGCATCTTGCACGAAACCAGTCACTTGTAATAAACTCCAATATATAAATAATAATAAATTGTGTGTTAATTCAAGTATTTGTATAGGAAAGTACATAAAAGTAGTTTAAATAGAGCGTATGTATGGATAGATATTCAACTAACAAACGTGCGTGTAACTGTACTACGTTAATTGTAGTCTTCGGAAAATTACTTATTTACACATAAAAGAGAAACTATAATTTAATGTGGCGCCCCGCAATTGCACTATTCCAGTTATACGTAAAAACGCGATTGGTTTGCAGGTACAAGTTACTTGTTTTTGTGAACTGTCAGATGCATACGTTCAATGGTTGTACAGATCACCTGATACATTCCACGTAAATTATTCTGACATAAATACTGGGAATTGATAGTTCTGTTGTTTTTGTTACACTATTTCTAATTTACAATTACGTGAAGTACCAAAAAGTTAATTGCGTTTTGAGCAGCAATTATAAGTATGCAGTAAATGGCAGTGCGTAGCTTATTATTGTGTAGTCTAATGATGCTTTCCACTAGGTAACATACACTACAGTCATTAAGTAATAAGGCGTTTTGAAGAAACACGTATACACACGTATGGGTATACTTGTGGAATTTGCAAATAAAAGAATTCTGAAAAAGTTTAACAGTTGAAAGGCAGGTGAATTGGATAAGATCTCCAATTGGTTTAGCTGTAAACAGAGATACAATAGCAGCAATGTTTGAAATATTCGTTTTTCTTTATTATTACAATTCAGCAAGATTTCTTCAAGATTTAAAATGTAAATTTTAAACCTTGTTCAGACAACTAGGGACTTTTGTGTGGTATTATAAATGACTCAATAGTTTGCAATTTTAGTTATGAATTAACATGGGATAAATAAATATACGCGATTATACTTAGTGCAGAGCTTTATGCAGTGGTAAAAAATGAGTTGTACTAACTGGATAAGCTGATATTTTGCATTTAGTTTATTGCTTCGGTATTAATTATAATGAAACAATTTATTGCATCAAAAGTAGAAATTTTAATCAATAATATAAAAAATAAAACAATATGATTTAACATGAAGATAGTAGGTGTAAATATAACTTCTAACTGAAAGAATTCACTGTACTGTACTTTTTGTGCTTAAAATTTACAGATCTCTTTTTACAATCATCGACAATAGACTGAAACAAAGATTAGAATGGTGTACTCCTAGAATTACCTATTATATGTTGACTTAAATTGGTATACTAACGGTTATCGTTTTCTTCTGCCCAGCACCGTACATATGTACTATAATGTTATAATTACAACGAAAATTGTCCTCTAACTTAAATTAATTTATTTTCACGGTCTGTAGTTCCCCTACACACTTTTTAGCTAGGTTAAATAAAAGAATTAACAGTGAATAATAACGTTTTACAGGAAGAAAAACTAACCTCAAACATTAACGTTACGCGAACTTCTTATGGTAATGCGTTGTGCATTCAACAGCCCGCGTTTGTTCCAATAAGGGAAACCTGAATTGACCCTAGTCTTGAAATATAATTTTCAAAATAAACACTTGCATTAGCTACTCTTAGCCAAATACGTTTACACTCTACAGTGATTTGAACTAAACAGGAAAGTCATCGTTTTTTGTCTTTGGTCCTATATTTTCGATAGCATTTGTCAAATCACGGCCAATTAGGATACACATTACCAATATACAATATTTCAGTTACATTTTCTTTCTTTAAAAGTACCTGTATATAATATGCTATGCAAGTACACAATCTAACGCATAGATATTTCCAACGTGACTTAACTTATTACTGAGGGATACTTAATTTGCGAAAATATTGTAGTTTGACTGTACTTGTTTTGTATATGTTTGTGAGCAAGTATTACGTTTAAAACGAAGATTTACAACTTGATGAAAGTAGAGAGAAGAATACATCTCTCGTTCGCTGTGTAGGGCAGGCGGATGCCTTTCAGCCCTTTACCTCATGCGGCACTTACTTCAGTTGAAATGTGTTTCTTAGTAGTTTGTTTTGTAACTCGACCGATAGCGCGAACTAGGGCGTGATTTGACTTGGACAATCGCTCCCATACTTCTCCACGAAATGACTCCAAGAAGGTGCTAGTAGAGGCGATCCGGAAATCTCCACGATAGATGAATTCGCAGGGTTTTCTTTTACACCACCTCCAAATCTTATTTTTCCCTCTTGCAAGTAATGGCACTGGCTTGGGAATATTTCCTAATGATGTTGTTTATATGTCCGCTCTATGTTAAACGTTTGTTTATCGTAATTCCAAGATATTTGGCGGATGTTGACCAAAGCGGTGTATGTTGATCGACTCTCAAGTGGTTCGGTGCCTCGAGGAAATTGTACATACAGTAGATTGCTATGTACACTGAACGACGTTTAATCTTTGGACACAACATCGAGCCGAACCTTTCCGAAGCTATTGCTATCTCTCGCTCCCCTTGACCCTCAAATTTTCTAGTTGGCGGTATACTATGCTTACCTGCTCACCTTGATATCGGCAAGTTTATTATATTTTGAAAAGGGGAATGGGGAAACAGGATCGGCAGGGTTTAAGAGTGCATGAAGCAGTACTAACTATGCGTTAGAAAATTCGTGCGTTCTGAAATTCGTACTGAGATGCCATATCTGCAACTGTAATATAATATAACAAAAACAATAATATTCGGTAGTAGCGTATATAGAAACAAAAATAAAATAATTTAATTATTATTACCAATTATAATTCTGCACAGTTGTTACATGTATTTATTTGAATTTCCCACCGTTTAATGCCGATCCTTACCAGCGGCGTTTGGAATAAAGTTAATTTTTGTTGAGAACCTTATGTATCTATTTAGAATTACGAACGGTGTATTTAGTTTACTGTTGTGCTGTTATTATTATATACTGTTGTGTATAATGGTATAGTATGAAGAGATGAGACGGTTAATGTAGATTTAATAGGTAACAAACAAAGGGAATAAAGTGAATTTTATTTTAGAAAAAAGAGCAGTTTTGCGAGATCGATCAAATGTAGCTTTAGTTACAAGAATAAAAAAAACAATTGTAAACATTAAAAAAAAAAAATATTTGGCGATAGGTCTTCTAATCACTCCATGTCATTGTCATGAGATATTACATGAACTTTTGTTGATATCCGATCACCCAGTTAAGGACGCTGAACACAATGTCATATATATTCTGACTCGATTTAATATTGTTGTTGTCCCTTCATAGAAAAACGTTACATCTCTTCTAATAACTTTATTCAATATTTCATATCAACCTACAGACCTCTACTAGTTCGAATTGCCAACCATCAACACCCCCACTCAATTCTACACTTCAACTTTACATTTTAAAAGATACAACACCTAGTTGACCTCTAAAATATTCATGTTTTACTCTGGGTAATGCTTTGGTTAACAGATCTGCACATTGTTCTGTTGTTGGTAAATAAACTAATTTAATTGTACCGTTTGACACAAAATTTCTAAGAAAATGGTATTTTACGTCAATATGTTTTGATCTTTTCGTCTCAAGCGTAGACGCCATTTTAATACTAGACTGATTGTCTTCATATACATTAATACAATCTATCTTAGTGTTAGTCATACTTTCCAATAATTGTTTTAGGAATAAACATTCCGCTACACAGCTTGCCAACGCAACATACTCTGACTCAGAGCTAGATAAAGCTACAATTGCTTGCTTTTTAGATTTCCAAGCTACTGTGTTGTTATTTAATTTTAATAAAAATCCTGTAACACTTTTCCTATCGTTCGGATTACTTGCAAAGTCTGAATCAGCATATGCTTCTACATTTAAATCAACTTTGGTCTTTGTATATTTCAGAGCATAATTTTTAGTGTAATTTAAGTATCTTAAAATGTTCCTTAAATGTTTCCAATGGGTTATGCCAAAACAATTCTGAAACTGACTGAAGTACATTACAGAGAAACAGATGTCAGGCCTCGAACCCAACATAATGTACATCAAGCTGCCAATAAGTTCTTTGTAAGGGACTTCTAACTGAATATTTGGTTGTAATTCTAAATTTAACTTAGCCTGCATAGGCGTATACGAACTCTTACACTCTAACATGTAAAATTTCTTAAGAACTCTAGCTATAAGGTTTTGTTGTGAAATATACAAACAGTTATTATTTTTCTCAATTTCCAACCCCAAAAACGTGATTTTATTGCTGTTAGAAAAATCTTTCATATCAAATTCGGTTGAAAGTTGGGACTTTACATGTTCTACACTCTCTAAATCATTAGATATCAAAATTAAGTCATCTACCCAAATTAATAAATATGTATTGTTGTGAACGAATAAACAAGGGTCTACATCAGATCGCCTGAAACCTATATTATTAAGATAATTGCTTAAGCGTTCATACCAGCATTTTGGGCTCGACCGCAACCCGTATAGCGCCTTTTTCAATTTACAAACATGAGTACTACGATTTCCTTCAAGACCATCAGGTAAATACATGTACACTGGTTCACGTAGTTCCCCGTGCAGAAACGCTGATTTTACGTCCATCTGATGTATTTTACAATTATTCTCAACAGCCAATGATAGTAGTACACGTAATGTTATCATTCGCGCCACTGGTGTGTAAATCTCTTCCTCTGCTGATGTCTTCTGCTGAAAGCCTCTTGCAACTAATCTAGCTTTCTTTACATTCCTTCCTTGAACTTCTTTTTCGGAAAATACCCATTTGGAATCAATTATGTCCTGATTCTCAATAAACGGTACAACTTCCCATGTTTCATTTCGCTTCAACATCATAAGTTCTTGTTCTATTGCCTTTTCCCAATCTTTGTCTTGTATGGCCTCTTCAAATGTTGATGGACTGTTTGAAGATAAAAATCCAATAGAATAAGCCATCATTATATCAATTGTCTCATCCGGAAGCTTTTCCGCGTTATCATTAATTTCATAGTCTTCTAGTCTCTTAGGAATCTTTTTTACCCTTGTGCTCTTCCTGATTTCCTTTCCCTCTGTCACCTGGTTTTCTTCAACTACTTCCTCATTTATACTATCTGCACTTTCTTCATTTCTGTCTAAGCTTACTTGAGTTTGAGTATCCTTATAATGAAAGTTTTTTTCATTAAAAACAACGTCTCTCGATACTATTATCTTTTGTTTTTCTAAACTCCACAGCCTATAACCTGTTGTTGTATAACCCACCATTATACATTTTTCTGACTTCGCGTCAAATTTACTTCTCAGCTCTTTCGGTATATGAGAATATGCTGTAGAACCAAATACTCTGAGGTTTTTCACATCTGGCTTCTTTCCATACCATAGTTCAGCCGGTGTAGTGTTGCTTAATTGAGAACTGGGACTTCGGTTTAGTAGGTATGCCGCTACGCGCACCGCCTCATTCCAAAATGTCTTAGGTACATTACCATCTTCTATCATTGCTCGCGCTTTGTCCACTAAGCTTCTGTTAAAGCGTTCCGCTTTACCATTTTGTTCTGGGGTGTACGGTGTAGTATAGTCCATATAGATGCCGTTTTCCCTACAAAAGGTCTTAAATTCATCAGAAATATACTCTCTGCCATTGTCACTCCTAAGCACTGAAATTCTAGCATCGAATTTTGATTGCATCATTATCGCATATTCTTTAAAACAACTAAATACGTCACCTTTGTTCTTTATAATGTACACTGTCACAAAATTTGAAAAGTCGTCAATAAAACTAACAAAGTATTTGCCACCATCATGGGTTAATGGTGTTATTGGACCAGCCACATCGGAATGAACAATTTCTAGCAATCTTTTAGCCTTACTTCGTGTTCCAAAAGGTAGCCTCGACATTTTTCCCTTTATACATGGTTCGCAAAATTCTATTTTCCCTACTTTTAAATTATCAATACCTAACACCATACCATTTTTTACTAACTTATCTAAATTTGCTTGACAAATGTGTCCATACCTTTTGTGCCACAAATTTACATCCTCATTTTCTAATTCTATATTTAGACAATCTTTCTTTTCCACTTCAAACTCTATTTCATATAAATTATTCCTATAACCTATACCTATTAATTTCTTATTGCTATAAAGACTAACCTGACCCTTTTCAAAAATTAGCTTAATGTTGGCCATTTCTAATTTCTTTACCGACAATAAGTTTTTTCTCAGATTAGGAACATAAAATACATTTTTTATAGTGCGTTCCACTTCATTTCTATTTACCTTACTAATAACCTTTATATTCCCTACACCTATTGCCTCCATGAAATTGTTGTTTTTAGCAACAGCTATTTTTATAGGGTGTTTTAAAACTAAGAAGTCTGAAAAGAAACTTTTGTCGTTAACTAAGTGGTCTGTGCAACCTGAGTCAATGCAAAATACGAGTTTATTACTGTCTCTATGCTCAATATCTTTAGAATTAGTCATAAAACAAATACCTTCTTCATCTTGACCACTACTTTCATTTCTCACATAGTTACCTCTTCTATTGTAATTACCCTGTCTGCCTCCATAACTACTCCTTCTGTAGCCTTGACCTCTCCTATAGTTATTCCTATTACCTCGTGCTCGTTGATATCTTCCTCTATGTCCATCTCGACTGTCCTCTTCAGTTTGCCTAGCAAATTTCGTACAGTCCCGCTTGTAATGATCCTTTGCACCACATAAATAGCAGCCACCACGATTAAATAGAAAAGCAGCAGGTTTTTCTTCACTTGATCCTTCTTCATTTACTTGGGACGCTTTTCTTCTTTCAAACTCAGCTCGGAATTTAGCTTTTGCTACATCTAAACGCAGTTCATCTTCGGGCATGCTTTCTAATATTGTTACCACCGTATTAAACGACTTGGGCATGGCTAATAGCAAGGAACATACTAGGTCCTTCTCTTTCATATCTGCACCAGCAACCTTTAATTGTCGTACTATCTCATCAAAGTCTGCGAGAAATGTCTCCAAATTTTTTGTTTCCTTTAATTTCATCGACATGAGTTTCTTCCTTAACACTAACTGACCTGGTATCCCTTTTTTCTCGTAACGTTCTTCCAAACTTCTCCACATAGAATATCCTGTAGCCTTTCCTCTTACCAACTCGATTTGATTATCATCAACACATTGTACTATTAAAGATTTACAACGATCATCCTTTCTTTTAGCTTCATTTCTCTTCTTTTCCTCTGTATAATCATCTGCCTTAAATTCAGTTTTTGTGAAATCTAGAACATCTTGTTCTGTTAACATTGTTTCCATCCTAAACTTCCACATCTGATAATTATTCTGATTTAATAGTTCAATGTTAAATGTGTGCTTGCCATATATTAACGCCATTCTTTTCTTTTTCGTTATTCTATCTTGCACGTGGTTTGTGCGAAAAACTAACCTCACTTTTTTTATTTAATAGCCTGGCTGTCTGGGCCCATAACCTGTTGATATCCGATCACCCAGTTAAGGACGCTGAACACAATGTCATATATATTCTGACTCGATTTAATATTGTTGTTGTCCCTTCATAGAAAAACGTTACATCTCTTCTAATAACTTTATTCAATATTTCATACCAACCTACAGACCTCTACTAGTTCGAATTGCCAACCATCAACAACTTTGATTTCATAGTTAATCATTATGTATGTATGTATATATATATTACTTTACTCTAGATTTCCATACAGTTAACCTTAAAATTTATTAATTTCATTGATGTATTTGTCAGTTGTAAGATAATTTTACTCTGTTGAGCTTAAGACAGTTGGCAAGGGCGAATGTAAAGAAGGTCGCTCAAAGGAATTACCCTAAATCCTGCATGTAAATTTGGTCAGTAAGATCTTAGTTGACAAACACAAAGGGAGGTAATTTTATATTTTAAAATGTTTGAAAGTGCACAAATATTATTACGATTACATAATATAGGAAGTTTGCGACTTGGTTGCGGTTTCTGGCTCGTAACCGTCGATATTACTTCTAATAAAAGAGTAGAGACCAAATACAAAAATGCCCGATAATGTTAGCCACAGTTTTTCCATGTTTCCATCTCTTAAATCTCCGAGATTTATTGCACACCAAGTCCTAATTAGCAACTAATTATCCAATACATCCTTCACTATACACTTTCGTAGAGGGATTGAAAGAATTTAATTTTTTACATATCTCACAAGATTTCTATGAGAAAATAAATGACTAATTCTCAAATTTACAAAGCCTTTATAATCCGCCGGGATCAATAAAAAGCACTTAAATTTGTAGATAGTTCCCTTAAAAGAAATTTAATTCCGATGTTATTCTATTTTATTGACAAAGCAATTACTGGATAATTGCTTTGTCAATGCAAAATTTCTTTTTGTAGTCGTATTGAGCAATGTTCGGAGATCGTTTTAGCAAAGTATAAAAATGACAAAATTTTTATAACAATTTCCATAACCAATCAAAGTTGACCGTCCCGACTATAAGAGCGCGCTGCCGGAAACTTTATTTATTTTGACAACGTTTGTGTGGTCCATAATAAAGAAATACATGATGTGTATAAATGTGTTCCTCGAGAAAATTCGGTGGAGCAACTTAGTAAAGACTACGCTATTTTTAAGTTTAAAAAGGAACAATTGTATCTCTCCAGCTATAATCTACTCAATATACATAAAGAACCTCGTAATATGTGGCTGGCCAACTTCATAATCGATTATTGTCTTAAAATATTTTGCAATGGAACTGATTTTGAACCAGTAATGGTCCAAAAGTCTAGTGAATCTTGCTCAGTTCGAACTTAGATCGAAAAAAAAAAACTTCTCTTTTCGATAATAGAAAATATGCATTGGACGTTGGTAATGGTAGATGTAACTAACAGGTCTATTTATTTCTTCAATCCCAGCAAAGGAACAAATAGCAATGCGTGGGATTTTAACTACGTCAAGAAAACTAAGCAATCCTTAGAAGGATGTAGCTCAACTAAGAATATGACATTGCAGGATGAAATATACCCAACGCAAAGAGATTCATATAATTGCGGGGTTTTCATTATGTTGAAACAGTAATAAAAAAGAAATAGACCGTAGTTTCAATACAACCCTGTATAGAGATTATTTGAAATATATAATTATCCAGCAGTCCAACAGAAAACTTTAAATACGATTGTCTTTACTGTGGCGAAAAAGGGGGAGAACTACAGAGTGTGAAGAATGCAAAAGGTATTGCCATTCCGTTTGTGTCAATTGCATAGTGATAGAAAAATATGTATGCGAAATGTGCACCAGATATGGCAACAAATCAATAATGTGGAGACAGTCACTTTGGCATCTCGCTAAATCTTCCATGGACATCCTTCAGAAATGAATATCAGTTAAAGAGAGACCAACATTTTCAACATCAATAACATTTACGGCAACGCGTTCGTTTACTCCGCACAGTCACTCTTGATCATCTAATTGATACAAAAGTATAGTAACCTGTATATTTGCCTCAAATCTTCGCAGAGCTTTCTTAAACACCAAAGTAGAAAGATGAAATTTTGCCAAGCGCTGTCAAAACAGATAAACGGCGAAATGCGCGTCTGTGCATGTATCATTATTCTTCTTGTTGCCCAACACGACTATGAAAGAAATTGGATTACAATCACGCAAACGTTGTCAAAATAAATAAAGTTTGCACATCAAGTACCAACTCATCTTTTACTATACACTTTAGTACAGAGATTGAAAGAATTTCAAATCGATGTGTATATGTAAAAATTCAAGGAGTCTATGAATCTAATAACAATTATAATAGTCAAAAATTAAAATTTTTGCAAAATTACAAAGACAATTAGGAATATTGACTGTTTACATTTCCTAAAATGTATTTCATAAATATGAAATACATTTTGTTAATCTGTTCTGTGAACGTTTATGCATCCGCTGCAAAATCTATAACCATGTATAAAAGGATAAATACACAGGTGCGAACATAACGCCTGCTATCGGCTCGATGTTGTGTCCAAAGATTAAGTGTAGTCTAGTGTACCTATCTACGTGGATATTTAGCTGCCACCCTGTCCCTGCCACCTTGCCATTCCGCAGTCTGGCCGATGGCGGTCTGGAGCCGGCTTGTTACAATCTGTTCGTCTCTCAACGTAGAAATGAGTGCTCTGCCGTGCAGTAGGGGCTATTTCTTTGGAACAGGCTCTCACAACTCGCTCTCGAAACGTTGATAGTTGACTTCCTCTTGAGATAAGGACCCTTATAAGTGATAGGAGAAGAGCTCTGAAAAGGTCTAATCCTACCTTTTGCTTTTTGGATCGTTCTATGGCGAATGCCTTCTCAAAACAGATCAAAAACAAATTGGTCGATTTTAGAAGACGGACAGCGGTGCGAAAATATTCGGTTTTAGTAATAACAGACAACTCCATTCGGAAAATGTCGAAAGTACTAAAAAAAAGTGGCATTCAACACATATAACCACTTCACAGTGAAACGGATGTTGTGAACAGGGAAAAAATGCGGAGGGGTATGCCGATTACATGAGTGGGTATACTCTGGTCAGGAATGTAGTAACGACTCCAGTGGCGCTACTGACTCCAAAAATGAGGAGAGTAATAGCCAATCGGACTTCAAAGCTCCTGGTTTTGACAATATTACGAATAGGACCCTTAAAGTAGTCCCTCTCATTTCCCTCAACTTTTTGTTTCTGTCAACGTGGTTCTCAAATGCTGCTATTTCCCGTTTCATTGAAAACATGCGATCGTAGTCACGATCATAAAGCCAAACAAAGATACCATATTCCATTAGAATTACCGCCCTATTAGTCTTGTTTCCTTCTTAAATATACTCTTGTAGGCAATCATCCTACAGGATCAGATTATGTATTAGTTGGAATCGAGGCGCTTCCGAGTGTGAAAGAACGGTTACAGCGGTATTGTTTGATATTTTGAGCGCGTTTGAGTGATGAATGTCGATGTCAACTTCGTTTCCTTAATTTTCCGTTATTAATGGTTAGGTATTATCTTCTAAGAAATTTATTCTGTCCGGGGTGCCTGTTAATACCCGAATTGTTCATATTATATCCCTTATGTTATGCAAGTTGAATTATCTGTGTATGCGGAGGATACTGCAATATACACTTCCAGCAGAAATGAAGGTTTTATGGTAAGACGTAACGATATGTGAGCGAATGTGAGGATCACGCGAAGAAGAGCGTTGCCTTCTGAGAATCTACGTTGTTAGATAACTGAACTTCTATCTTGAACAGCGTCTGACGTGGATATCACATACTGATCAAGTGAGTTTTTGTTTTGCAGGACATTCGTTGTTGATTTTGTTCATTCGAGATTCCCCGATTAATCTACATTAATCTAATAGCGGTATTGTTAATACACACTACAGATAGAATCTCCAGTTAGGTGACACCTTGTCAGAGAATTGTCTGTTAGTGATGAGAGAGTTTAAAGGCGTTGGTCTAGCTCTCGAAATGAGGAGATCGTCGAGAAAAAGGCCAGGCCGACTCAGCTCTGTTATGTGGACGGCGGCTGAACGACCTTATTTTCGAATTCTTATAGTATGAATCAGAAGATTACCATTACCAGATTTATTCATTCACGGGGGTTAATAACGCCACCGATGCACAAAACAGCACCATTCGAGTGATCCTTTTGTTCTAACATTATAAAATTGCCTGAAAGAAAGGATGTGTTCGCTTGCCACGTTCAAAATATGTTTGCGTAGGTATTTATATGAGCAACAACAGTTTGAAAACCGTAGGGCTTGAATGTAGCAAGTATTTAAGGGATTAATTTTCAGTTTTGCTATTGCAGAATTTAGATCTAGATTTAGGTTCAGTTTTAATATATTGCAGGGATAGGCATTTCTCCTTTTTGTTTTTCTTTTTTGTTGTTTCTGCAGGGTGGAGTAGAAGAATGGTTGCAGTTATTCTGCCACCAAACTCAATCCTGTGGTTTCCTTTATAATCGTAATAACACTGCGTTAATATGGTGTTTATATACCGTTGTCGATTATTATATGATGTTCGATACAATTAGTTTCGTGAGTAAAATAATGTTTTATAATTGGATTCATCCACGGCTTCATTAGCGATTTAATTGCACTGGAAGTCCTCTATCGTCTTGGAAAAATATGCCAGATGTTGAAATTGCATTCCATAACTTTTGAACTATGTATTGGCTTCCAATGTAAGTCGCGTGGGTTGTAACCATTCCAACATCAAATATGTTTCTTGGATGAAAATATGCATCTGGAATGAACATGTACCGAAAAAAGCTGCAATATTTCTTCATGAAGACTCCTGAGAGTTCCAGTCTATTGAACTCCTGAATAATTTGAATCTTATAGGTCTGTTAATGCTGTCTTGTGTTCTTAGGATTCTTTCGGTTCCGCTATACTTGATGCGTAATGAAGAACCAGTTTCTTCAAACTTTTCCACTCATTGCATGAACGTACGGCACTTTTTTCTGTCGTGAAATATAAAGTGATCGTTGTACGGAATTGGAAAATTACATTAACATTAAATGTAAAATAATCTAAAACTTCAGCACCCCGAATAGAGAACGAATTACTGGACTGTTCAAAGCTTCCTGCTTTGCTGACGGGCTGTAGTTTAAAATCATGCTTGAAAATATGAAACCACGGCATTGTAAATAATAATCTGAGACGAAGGCGTAAATATAAAGTTTTAAAATCAGAAGCCAGATACGAAAACAAGAATACCTCAAAATATATAAATTTAGGCGATTGAGGACAAAATTATATATACCCCGAATTCTGTTAGAAAAGCATACGAAACTCATACTGTTTGGTTTATTTTTAGACAGAGAAACCAAAAGCGTAATAATATACAGGCCGTTTTATTTAAAATAACAAAGTATGTGCGTGGTCCAGTACTTCTCTATAACTCTGTTTATATGATTTGGTCTACTCATATTACGCCATCAGAGAATTTTAGCTTCCTATTATTTATACAATAGACAATTCTAGAAGATTGGAACACTTTTGTTTAGTAACAATTTAACAATATCCTACGAATGTATGTTGAGCACCATTAACCACACATTTTTTTATTTATTCAAATATTTAAAGGTGTAAATAAATGATTATACATTTTTACATTTCTATGGTTAAATAAATATTATGCACATACTTTGGCTTTTATATATAATGTATTTCAAAACAATATCAATTACAGAACAACCATAACAAAGTATATATCATTATTTGTCTATATACGTCATTATCAAGGAAGAACGTTGTCCTTTCGTGAGCGTACACTTGACCTAAAAGTAGTCAGGTGGTTATACAAGTCCATCATGTGTAATCGAGAACACATTTGCTAAAATAAATGTTCAATTTTTTACTTGTTGAAGTTGACTGTTGACCTTCTTTGTGGTTCTCTTAACTTAACTTAATTAAGTAATTTCAATATGTACATAATGTTTACATGAGAGTAAGAATATTATACAGGTTGCTTTTGGTCCCACTTAATAACGACAGTGTATCTCATTCTCAATTGTGGCACCGTACAAAAGTACGCACTTTTGATTTAATTTACTTCATTTGTCCATTGTTATAGAATCCATAAAAAGATTCTAGGTGGAACAGGTTAGTTATACTAGTTATACTCAATCCCATTCTTCTGTAAAATTAGGAACTCAAAATCTCGATTTTACAGATAACAGAACAGTAGTTAAAACCATTTCTCTAAGTACAGATTACACTTCCCTCTTCGAACTAGTCCCATTCTATGCAGGTATTTTCTTAGTGATTTCTATCAACTTTGAATTTCCTGGTCTGGTCTGTGAAGAGACCTCTGTACACATGCAGGTTTTCACCCGAGGGTTGGCGAGCTACATGTAATTTGGTTGCGACCAAATAAATATCAATTAATTGGTGCTTAGTTACTATCAGTATCACCGTGTTCAGGTACACAAATAAGGCAAACCCTGTTAGCATTGGATGCGACTTTTTCAACAATCTGGAAGAAGTTTAGGCGTTGTTCGCCTTGCATTTAGTCCCGGTTACACGGTTTGTAATTCGATAAATTTGGAAAACCTCGAATCACGGACTATGTAAAGGCTCGGCTATGTAGCCCGTGGTTCGAGTAACCACAGAAGTAGTTCTTTTAATTGTTCGTTGCTTGACAAACTGAAAGTTTGTGGAATTTACTGTCCACAGTTCCGTCCTCTTTATAATTTAGCTTAATCCTTGACAGCATAGATACAAGGCAAGAAACTATAGTAGTCGCTTTTCATGTGTTGTTTATAGTGGCCTATTTCTGTGAAAAAAAAAAACAAAAACGCAAAAAGAGATGCGTGTAGCATCGTACATGAGAAATAAACAGGTAAATCCACGGTTTTAGTATTCCTCTGAAAAGCACACATTTTAAAAATTCAGTCTACTTTTGTGTAGCAGGGGGTGATTTATAATAGATGTAAATTTAAGCTACTTGATTTTTTTCTATTTAAAGGAGGCACAACAGATTCAAATGTTATTGATTTAGAAATTTAGCTCGTCTAGTAGCCTATGTTTAAAAGCTGAAAGAATAATTTGACCGTTTGAATGAGTTTAGTGCAGCGGAGTATACAGATATTGTTTATATGTACATCTAGAGAGTGTCGCCGAAGAATTCCTGACGGACGTCAACTTTATTGCGAAGTTTTCAGCCGTATTTTTCAACGACTCAAAGAAACTGGTTCACTTGTTGCTCCATGTAATAATTGAAGCAGTCACGCTGGGCAAAATAATGTAAACAACAACGAAAATGCAGTTGTTGCAGTATTGAACAACCTCATCCTCAGTACTAGAGATATTGCAGCGCAATTAAGTCTTTCTCAATATTTTGTATGACTACATCGTGAACAGTCACACGCCTACTACATTCACCGCGTCCAAGCATTACAACTGGAAGATTACAGTTAACATATAGAGTTTTCTACTTAGTTGTTACAAAAAGAAATGCTGAAGATCCGATATTGTTGAATATAGGAGGCCCAATCTTCAAAATTCAGATGCATGCGTGCATGCAGCGTGTGAATACTTGGGCTGATATCTTTAACGAAGAACTGCTTGAATTAGAAGCTTTGCCGCATAGGTTAAATGCAGAATACTATCTAACTTTTCTAGATAAAATGTTCTTTGAGAAGATCGAACATACTCCGCTTCTTGATGGTCAACAAATGTGGTACCAACATGATGGCGCTTTGGCTCACTACAGTATACGTGTCTACTACTACGGTAGTTAGCCAATTTAATGATTGAATGCATAATTTCCTGAACGATGGATTGGGCGTAGTGGTTTGATCTCCAAGATTTTCCACCCTAAACACCCTCGATTTTTTTCTTTGGGGCCATTTGAAACAACAAATAACAATTAGATGTAATGAAATTCGTTAAGACAGTGCAATAGCGCGTGTTTATGACACAAAGGTCCGTAGGTATCATGCTTGTCTTCAAGCATAAGAAGGGCATTTTGGAGAACCGTTATGGGTTTTTTCTCACATAGTCGTTTCTTTCTTTCTATTTTTTTTCTAATTATTTATTTAAGTTGCACTTTAATAATCATCTCTTTTTTATTAACATTTAAATCTGTAAATTATAAAATAAAACGGGACTTATGTTTATTTAACATTGTTTGTTCCAAATGACTTCCAGAATATGTGTATATAACAAATTCGACTGACAATGAGCTAATTAGTAAACTTTCGATAGGAAATGTGTGGTCTTTGATTCGTCGAGTCACCACTTATATTTTATCGACATTTGATGGGCCCAACAGCTGCCGCAGCTCACAACAATTACTATTATTAGGTATGATGCTTATTAGTATGATGCTACCGTCTCTTTTTACGTCTGCTTAGTTTTTTAGCTTTATAAATTCCAAAAATAGAAGTACGGTCCGTGTAACCGGACTTTTTGATAGCCTTATCCTGGAACAGCCCGACCTTCTCTATTCCAATTAGGATCCAAGGATGATGGTGTAGGTGATGTTGGAAAAGTTCATCATCCTTGATTATGATAGAAACAATCTGAGTTTTGTGTGGGTATGTGAAGCTACCTACTTTACATTGTAGAGTATATTGGGGCTTGCAAGCAATCAATTTTTGAACACATATCGTCATTCTGATACAAATAATTGTGCATCATCAATATTCTTATTTCGTCCTTGTTAGGTTGATTGTCAGATGGTTTTCGCATTTTAATTCAATTCTAGAGATTAAGTGATAACTTTAAACCTATCAGGCAGGTATTTCTGTGTATACTTTCATCTGAATTTTTGAAGAAAAAAATAACTGTAAATTATGGCAAAATATTGCTGGAGATGAATTACCTTTGTATCTTTAGGCTAGTAATCTAAAGATTACGGTTCTTTTCTTAAACGCTAATCAAAAACTGATAAAAACAATCGACAGGATATATATACTTAACTAGATTAAGAAATTTTGTTTTGTAATTTATTTATAGCCTATCGCAGGAATGCTGCGTCTACATGCGCAAGGCCGATAAATCTTGCGAGCTCACATCCTATTCGAAACATACTACGTGTGTATTCATTGACATTAAAGGTGTGGGCCGTCAAATTTTTTGTTAGAAAATTGTTAGAAAACAACTCATTTTTGCTACCTACGTTTGCGTACTACGTTCATGCGTTACATTTTCTTATAAATGCTGCCAAACTGTTCCTGATAAAAACATTTATATGGGATTTTCTGAAAACGTCTCTATCGTCTATCGGAATCCATTAAAACATACAGGTTGTTGCATTGAAAATAAAGTCGATGGCCCTTACGAGAATCGGAAGTGAAATTCCTGTATACCATGGCTTAAGTAATGCCAATTCAAAATTCTTAATCGAAATTTCCAGCGTTTTTTATATGATTACAAGAGAACAAAAATTTAGACTAATATTAAATATAGCGTATACATATTAAACAATAACTTGGCTTTAAATATATATTAATACATTACATTACATTACCTTCTAAAATAATTATTCACTATCACTTTCCATTTCACTTAAACTACTATCTTTGCCTCGATTATATCATCGATCTAACTCACACATTTTTCTTTCTTCTTTAATCACATGTTCTACACATTATTTCCAATTGTCGGTAGTGACATTCTGGATTGCCTGTAGTAAAAGTACCCTTACATCTGCTAATTTGAATGAGGTGTTCTTAGTTGCCACTGCAGTTTGTTTGAGTCCACACTAACTCAATTGGGTTGAGTTCGAAGTGGTAAGGTGGTAACCTTAACACAGTTTTGTTGCAACTTCTGGGCATCTCATCTGTCACATGTGTATTATACTGGTCTTTGTTAAGGCGAATTAAATGAAGGAGTTCAGATCGAACCATCTCTTCGTTGTACTCGATATTTTTTGCCAGCCTACCATGCTTGATATTCTTGCCATAAGAACGGTAATTCTCATTCTGGGGTTATTAGTTCGAAGTTTTTTGAGTGTATTCAATATGTTCTGCTTCTCTATCAAAGATAGTTGTCCTAAGATCAGAAATTTCTACTTCTTCCATATCCACGAAAAACGCTGTGAAAATGTTTTACACGGAGAATATGTCAGCCGGTTAGTTCTCAGAAGAACATTTTTATTATTACAACGCAAATTTAAGGAAAGAAATAAATATAAACGCACTCAGAAAAATACACGATCTAAACGTCAATCAGCTGTTGTAACAATATGGCGGTCGGCAATGTATCAAATTTCGCTAGTGTGATTTTTCTGAAAACTGACCAATAGCAAGCCAACCTTTTAGCGCCTCAATTTAAAAACATTCCTCCGAATTAAAAAATAGAGTATACATAAATAGAAGTTTTATTCATAACCAACAGAGTTGTCGAATATTAAAACATTTGTATTCGTCCTGCTGTAAAACTGTTAGGCAAACATGATGGATCTCCGTGCTGCGACAATACATACATTAAGTACAAGAACTTACATTATTTTATATGTACATTACATATATGCCTATGGATATAATATTTTTAAATGAAGATAAGCGTTATTGGTGTATTTAGCAATTTGAGATTTGTATAGAAATGTGTTGTCCATTATAATGAGTAACCTATTAACTTTGCTACATATTTGAATTTCCTTAATGTTAATTCTGATATCAATAACCTTGGAGAGATCATTCACCAAGTTTGCTTTACTAAACAGAATCGCTTGAGTTTTCGATATATTAAAATTTAAACATAAATTTGAGAAAACAAATTGATCAATCATTTGATAGATCTGTATTAATTGTCTTTTCCGGTTGGCGCCAGTTGATTGGTTTAAAAGGATAATACATTTGAGTATCATCATAAATATATCTTGAATTACATAACTCTCGACATATTCAAAAGGAAATAGTTGAACTGGGTCATCACTTTTATTGTAGTTTCCTAGATTCGACTTTGGAATGTTGTTAACGAAGTAGTTGTCATTTTTTTCCACGTCAGTTAATTTTGGAGGTGGCGTTTACTCGAATTTACGATATTCAGTCATTTTCCAACTAGAACTATCTTGGGAGGGGAATGTTTACTAACACCGAAGCGCATTTACAATGTAGGCTTTCTAAGCCAAAGTTATTTTTGAAGCATGTTAAAGCTTTCATATTTCCATTACTTTAATTCTTACTGAAATACAATCCTGCGCAGTACATACATTTTTCATATATCAATTTATTAATGGGTAGATTGAGTTTTCCCGAGAAGTTTCGTTTCTGCGTAATTAATTTTGCGTATAGTTTGAAGGAACGATTATAAAAGAATAGTGCTATCATATATTAGAGGTAGAGTATCACAAAGTTAAAAAATTGTACTAAAATAGTTTCCTCGTCGTATTGATGGAATCATTTGCGGCAAACGCAGTGCAAGGAGAAAAAAAATACACTACCCACTGACATGTTTTTGCCTAACCGGCGTCATCAGCATGGTTCCGAGAGTTTTTTAATTCTACTTTGTATCGTTGTTACCTCACATAACATTTTGAAACGACGAGCTAGACATTTCTTGGCGCCCTCTAGTGCCTGCCGTTTAGAAAGCAGCAACGTAATCCGGGTGCCTCAAGCAGTTCTTGGACTACTTACCACAAGATAGCCTGCGCAAGTAGTGGTTTGGGAAACTGCACATGTAAAAGATTTCCACAGGCATGATGTATACAACAGAACGCATCAGAAAATGCATACAAACAATACTCTCGGAACCACGGTGACAACGCCGGGTAGGCAGAAACATGTCTGTGGGTAGTGCATTTTTTTTCTCCTTGCATTGGGTTTGCAATATTTTCCGTTAATGATTCCATCAATACCACGAGGAAGCTATTTTCCGATTATCTTTTTTGTTATTGTTTTTATGTATTTTTTGATGTGTTCTGCTAAAGAATTGTTGTTAACCAGTTTTGCGAGCATAAAACAATAATGTAAGAGTATTTTTTACGTATTAATTTTTATAGCTCATCTTTTATTTCTCAATAAATCCTGTAGGAATGTGAACAATTCAAACGAAAGGGAAATTTGCATTATTTATTCCTAGAAAAACTTCTATTATTAACATATTCGACAAAATAATAGATTGGTTTATGTGTTCTTGAACTTTTTTGTGCATCTTATTTTATGTTTATATTTTTTGTGAGCGCCAGCTACATTGGTTGTGTCTTCTTTTACATAAGGAAAAAGATGCATATCTAACGTCGAACGCCATAATTCCGAGAATAGATCTTCAAGATGGATAGCAGAATTTTTTCACATCGATATCTCTTGCATTTTAATAAAGTCTTATAAATTTACAGTTTCCAGAAGCTTGTTACATTGTAACACAACATTCGAGGTTTATCAGCTTTTAAGGTTCTTGTAACTCCAAGCGCCTACTACGTATAAAATCTTCCATGGCCTTGTTGTGCCACTCCCTAGTTGTAAAGAGTAAAGCGCGGACACTAAAGTACTGTCTCTTTCTTGAAAACGTCATGATACATTTCGAAAAGCTGCTCCTCAAGTAGCATGGAATAAGTTTTAAGACTATGCTTCTATTTGAATTCAATTAATTCGTTCTGAAGGTGAACAGTGAAATGAGTTTATAGTTCGATACAGTTGGTTTTCTTGGTTAGAAGCGCGTTATTGTCGTAGCTTCCGTCGACGTTTTGTCCACATTCTTATGGGACTCCGGGGCTGTTACTGCACACTGACTGGGGACCGGATGGGTTTATATAGGGCTTGTTTCGGATCAATAAAGTTAATGGCGGAACGCTCAATTCGAAGTGCGTTCCATCATTGAGCCCATTAAAACGTCATCTATCGCTATGGATACCCAGAGGTCGCTTCCCCTAGTGATTTTTCAGTCCCTAAGTTATACGGTCTCCCTAAAGTTGACGAACGCTATATCCCCTTTTACGTTTTATTGTCAGTTCTATTATTACCTACAAATTATCGAAGTACCTTTCCAATCTTCTAAAACCTTACGCTGGACACAGTGACTCTTTCATCCAAAATTTCCAATATTTTGTCAAACGACTGAAAGAGTCGACGGTAGATCCTGATGATTTACTCATCAGGTTTGATGTCGCGTCCTTATTCACCAAAGTTCCCATACCGGATACAGTATTCACTATTAAAGAGTTCATCATCTCCAATGATCAACCGGATGATCTGGCTGACTTGGTTGAAGCTTGTCTTTCTTCTGCCTATTTCCAGTGTCATAGTAAATATGACGAGCAAGTCTCAGGTGCAGCTATGGTCTCCTGTTGTTGCTAATATCTTTATGGAAGCGTTCGAATAACAAGCTCTATTACCTTACAACCTCAAGCCAAAGTGTTGATTGCATCTTTGTCATTTGGCCTCATGGACACAAATCTCTAAACAATTTCCTATTGTTTCTGAATTCCGAACATGATTCCATACGCTTTACCATGGAGGTCGAATCAGTTGGTTGCCTTCTTTTCCTGGAATTTCTTGTACACCGGCATCCTAACGGTGCACTGGAATATTCCGTTTACCAAAAACTCATGCACATAAATAGGTATGTATCTCAATGGTCTCTCACACGATCATCCAGCACAAAAACGCTGTGTTATCAATTCCCTTATCCATTTTCAAAGGGCCACTTCCATACCTCAATACAATTCGTGGTAGCTAGTTTATTTATTGCAAAAGCTATATACGCAAAAGTTGCAGTTTGTCCTTTAAAAAGTACGTACTAACCAGTCTGAGTTTTTTTTTTTTGTTTGTGGAGTCATTTTAATGTCGATAGCCCTTCCCTCTTTTAGAGAATTTTTTGAATATGGTGAATGGTATTCTCATTATAGAGATCTTCATTTCATCTACCTCAATCCATTTTGGATGCCATTTTAAGATCCTTGCTCTAACATTCTCTAACCTTCTTTGAAAGATCTCCAGAGATATCCGCGTCCCAACACAAATATCCTTCGTGAAACTGTTCGTTAACTTATCATCCATTATAATTGACTCAGACTTAAACATGCTTATATATTTCATTTTTAAATAGTATACTATCACTAGCGGTAATCATAAAGGTCACTGACGACAGGTTTATTTAGTTTATTTAATTTATTATAATATATTCTGTAATAGATTACAATTTTCTTTGTATCAAGTAACACAGGCCACAAGCAAAATAGGAAGTTCATAAAATGATACCATTGAAATTTTAAACTTTATGTAGACACTAAAAACAATTTGAATCTATTAAGAGCCTATTAAAAAACAAAATCGTATTTGTTCCTAATACTGTTGTTTATCTTGGAATGTTTTGATTTAAACGTCGAGATTTGAATCTCAACACTTGTATAAGAAAAATAGAAATATATATATATAACCAATAAAACTGAGAGATTGTTAAGTATGTGAATACATACCTATGTATGTATATATTCACTATGTAAATAGAAAAATAACTCCCAATAAACGACATTAATCGATTTTATGGAGACCAATATATTATTCAATATTTATAAGGTTATATGCATATTCGTTTTGCTATTCCGTTTGATATATCTCTCACATCTACTTCGAAGAATCTTCTGTATTTTTTTGTTATATAAAAAAGCTCATAAACAATGAGCCACGCTATTTATGTTTTTATATCTAAAGGTTCTCTAATTTGTGCTACTTCCCTAATAGCCCAGACGGTTGGCGCAACGCTTAACTGATTTTCCTGACCTAGAGTTAATCGATATCCAGCGTTAGAAAAGTACTACTGGTTTTGTGTACCTAACTGACACTGTACCGACCGTGGCTAATCGTCACGGATACTGAACCAACTGCAGGCCAATCGTCAGCTAACCAACTGTGCTACAAGGGTTTCAGCTAGCTTTTGAAAAACTGCGGTATCCGTTGGTTTTGTAAACTTCAAAAATTCTTTGTAGTATTCATATTTTACTTACTCTTCTGCTACTTATATTCGTTGTGGATTTGTTCATAAAACAAAGCAATAGGGTGTATAGGTTTCTCAAAATTTGATGCAAAAGAATGTAAAATAAGAGTTTCACTATGCATTTAAGTTCGACAGGGTGTTCTATTTTTGTTGTATTTGTAGGGTGTGTTTGTTATTTGTTTTTGAGTTACGCTCCTCATATGTCACTTATAAAAAAGATAAGAAATTAATCTCGTAATATTTTTCAGATAGAATTAATTGGCAAATTTATATTTTTGTTAGTCGCATTGGATTTTAAGAAATTAAATTGCAAGTTACATTTTTAAACAGAACAGTGTATATTTTTTCATAGTCTAGCTAAAGGTGTTTTAGGTTCTTTGCAAATATGTTATACAAACACATTGATTATTGTTATATGTTACTATCTCTTACTTGAGCAAAAGCTGAGGGCGAAGGCGAGGGTTGGCCGATGCCCCCCTATTTAGCGAAAGCTGTTGGGGGATGTGAAAGCATGAATTATTAATGTTACTATCACTTACTGCAAAAGAAAAACTAACCATTTTGGTCGAATTTTTGCTTAGAGATATTTTGTGCATGCATGACCGAGTAACACGCGCACTGGATATCGCCTCTCTTGTGATGATATATCGTGTCGAAAGAGCTTTGTTGAGGGAGAGTTGTTTCATTTAGTTAGACAATGGTCGTGTTCATACGAAACGTTGCTACTTGAGCAATCACCTAGCAATCAGTAAGGGTATATTTCATATAACTAAAACTAGGTATTTCTTTCTAAAGCTTGTGCCGTAGTACGACTTTCAAACTTCATAACCTTAATATTAGTCAATTTCACGGATATTCAACAGTGATTCGTATAAACACAATCAATAAGAGTTGCAAGTATTACAGGTTTTTTTGTTGCAAATTCATCTATAATTTTGGAGAGGCCCAACGTTTCCCAAATTTCATTTTCTATTGAAATAATTGACAGGTTCTTTCTTATTCTAGAGTCGATCTTGAATTTGAATAATTCTATAATAGTTTCAGTTTAAATAAATTTCTTTCAGCTAATGCGGTATTAATTGGTTAGGTGAAAAATATTTTTAATGTAACTGCAAAATTCATGAACCAGGTACCAAATCGTGGATAATTATGCGGTTCAAAATCTCCAAGGGAATTGTTTCAGACTACGAAGGAAATATCCAGAAATGTAGATATTTCGTTAAGAGTTGGTTTCCATCAATGTCTTTTCCTGTTGCCGTTATCATGCATTTCCAATCTTACGTTTAAATTCATTCAAGATATTTTTAATGATTCTGTGCTCATGGACTGAAGCATCGCTAAAGGATTGAATCAACAGTGATATTCTCCTAGTAACATCGATAGAGTTGTTGGCAATGTCAAGTAGCGCTGGACATTAATTAATTACAAGTCGTAATTAAATACAAAATAACCAATTACCATGGCAACGAGTTACACCATAATTCGACTACTTGTAATTTAAATATATTCTAATTAATTATTCCGTAATTCAACTCATTATTATTACTTCTTGTAGGTATATATACCAGGGTTTTAGTAGTGTAACAGCAATTGTAAGTTAAAATTGATAATTACAATTATGTAGTAATTTTGATTGAAATTGGCAGTTCCAATTACAAACAATTGAAATTAGCAGTCACAATTATAATTACACAGTAACTGTAATTAAAATTAGCAATTACAATTACACAGTAACTGTAATTAATTACTTTTTGCCCAACACTCTATATTCGTTGATTCATATTAAACATTTTCTTGAATTCCAACTTCAGGAAAATATAGTTGCTCTACTATAAAGTTTCAGACCGTTCAAAACATTCATTATTCCTTTTGGACCGAAGCTATTATGCTTGTGTCTCACAGCGGCGGTGGATGATGTCATAAACGAAGGCACACCCAGGACGATTCGATTTCCTCGTTCATTTCCCGTACATATTGCGTACATTGTACTATGCATCGAATCGTTATGTGCATCCCTCCGTTTACGTCATCAGTCACCGCCGCTGGTGACGCATTTCCCAAACTTTAGATTCTGATTTTGCAATATTTTATTGACAATGTTTATTTTTGTAAGAAAATCATACTAAATGATAACTGAGCATGTAAATTTTAAAAAACACAAACCTTTTCCCTTAAAACCTTTGCCATATTTCATGTTTTCTGATCTTTACGTATTTGGATTAAACCCGATGCACAAGTTTCTATGTTTCTGCACAAGGGTTTGGGTGCGTCAATTCTGCCATCCAGTTTTGTTTAAAGGCTTGAGAGCAAAACTATTAACTTGTTTTCTGATTTGTAGGTACATTCAGAAAAAATATGTAATTCTTGAATTATATGATACGGTCTGTTTGGCCTGCTTATGGCTTTGATTTACTCGCGCGGGTTTGTTATATTCTTATAACATTGCAATAAATCTGGAGGATTGAAAAATAATCTGACAAGATGAAAGTAGTTGCACAAACATACGAGTGTTCTTGTTTCAAGAAATATGTGAGAGATCCAGTATGTAATTTAATAAAATTATTATGGGTCATGGGCGTAAATTAAGACGTTTTCAGAGTAGATCTGTAAGATAATACAAAGCTGCATAAATGTTACTGCAAATATACGCACATTCTTCGAGACGAAAATACATAACATTTAAACAAGGTGTGCTAACAAATCAAATTATGCATGTGGTGTTTCACTTTTGAGGTTATTGTGGATAGGTATATTGCACCGCTTTTATCTCGGAGATTATAACCACTATTTATTTCTTAATTCTTATTGTGTGTTGAAAGTATTTTCTTAAATCAGAAAACGCATTTTACTTTATTCAGAATAACCTTATGTGGAGTAGATTGATTCTTACGATTTCTTTTACTGTATTAATTTTCTTTATAACTCTACCAGCAGTAACAAATTAAAAAAATAATAAAATCTAAATATCGCCGTATAGTTTCGGTACAGATAGTAATAGCCATCATTTAAAAGCGTCAATCTTTTTACTTGAAAGAAAAACTCGAGATATCTTTCCAGACTTTGAATATCTATATCGAACATGCTCGGTGAAAGATAACTAACAGATACGTGCTCAAATATAAAAATATGTGCGTAGGAGAATTTCTATTAAATCATTAATTAACTTGTTGGAATCAGCACCATTACATCGTGGGATTAGTTAATTACCTTCTTAGAACTACCTACTTTCCCCATTAATAGATTTGTACGAATGAGTTGTAAAACATGTTTTCTTCTTTATTCAAACATTCCATTTACGCGAGAAAACTCGTAATTAACATATCAATAAGAATTAGCAAGAAGACACCTGCCCGGTAGCACGTTTGTTCCTGGCTGAACAATGAACTTATAATTCTCTTCGAATTGTTTTCGTTTCAAGTTCGAAAAGTGGAAAACACTTTGCTAATTCAAACTTTTTTGTGTTGTAGGATTAATATTAACGAAAATAAGCTATTAGTTAAGTCCACTTGCGGCCATAAAAGATAGGCAGAGTAGTAAAACAATAAAACATTTGTTTCATAGAGTTACCATTTTTTTGGTAAATTATATGATACTTGCTGAAATTTCGGTTTTAAATTGCTTTTAGGTACACGGAAACAATATCCAGCGACGATCAGTAAATTGAGCGAATTGTATTACAAAATAGACGAAAATTTGTAAAAAAGAATCTGATCATTTACAAGAAAAAGCATAGTAAGAGGCAACGTCTTGCATAGGCGAGAAAGGTCATAAATTGGAGCGTGGAGGTCTGGGCCAAAGTAATTTGGTAAGATGAATTAAAAGTTTATAAAACATCGCATTTTATATCCTCTTTTCGGACAACGAAGACGCGGTATTAGTCATATTCACAAAGTTTCTGTTCCATTTCATGTTACAGTATCACGCGTAATGCTCTAACTTCTTTAATTTGTCTGAAGCGTGGCCTGCGCAAATTTTTCCCTTTAGTTGGCTTTTCCCATTTCTGTAGAATAAATTCCAACTGATTATGTTAAGTGAAGCCTTTTGCCACAGGGTGCGAGCAATTGACTATATAAGTTCCAAGACATTCGGTAGCTCCAGGTTTTCAGAGTTTCTTACATATCCCGTGCGTCAGTAATGATCCTCATAACCTAAGTCTGTACATCTAGATTACACAGACCTATCGTGCAACAGATTTAATTTTGGAGTCTATGAATGACACATAATTGCGTCTATTTTGCTTATGATTCAAGCGACTACAACGATTGATCACGGGGTCAGAGTATTCCGATCGATTTGTTAAGTTTGTCCTTGACCAAGTCAAGATGCTTGCGCTGTAGCAAGACCTCTCAGTTGCAGTGTCTCTGTAGGGAGGTCTCTTTTCTTAGTAAACGAAACAAAAATAAATTGATTCTCGGTTTGTCCTCAACTATCAAATGAGTTTATATACTTTTGCATTGTTATAATTGTGTATTTCTTGTTCTTCTCTATTTCATCAATCTTGCTTCTGTCTTTATAACCATTAATGTGTCCAATATATGGTTCATTTAGAGAGACGGACACATCCCTTAGAGCTTATCAATCAATACAGATAACAACACTACAGTACTTTTTTAAAAACCTAAAAAATGAAGTGAAACTATATATTGGCTGAAACAAAGTTAACATTTTTTAGAATCATCCAACCAAATCCCTGACAAATTCTAACTTTCAGTATCAGTTCAACATACTGTATTCTTTCAAGAATTTATGCAAGGTTCAATAACTTGTGTATTGTAGCAATTCTTGTTAGTGTTAAGTCAACAGTGCCTTTACTTATATGGATCATTTTAATCCTACTGAATGCTTTTCTGCTTTTAATTAAGCTGGGTAATGAACAGCTACGTGTTAGGGTAAGACACGGATTTTGTTTTTATTCGCCAAATGTTTTCAAATAATGTTAACCTTTTCATTAGTTTACCAAACGTTTAATATTGCTCACTAAAAACCAAACTGTATATTGTTCAATGGACCTACGCCATGTAACATTTTTAAGATGTTATATAAACAATTAAAATGCATTGCCAATAGGTGACTGAAACTTAATAGTTTGTTGTGAATTTTTTATAATTTCGACCATTTTTTTTCTCTCGTGGTTGGTGCAGTTGGCAAGTTGTGTTTTTCTCTCGAACTGTTCCAAAAGAAATAGGAAATTATTAAAAAATGAAGGAATAAATATGCCTATTGTATTCTTATATCAAGTTATTTTCGAATTCTTTCAATGCTGTTCTTCGCCTCTATTGTTTAACTTTATACAACTTTCCTGTAATATAAAGATTATAAGTTGTTCTATTCGAAAATATTCTAAAACAAAGCACGTAACAATTTACATTTGTTTTTCTTATGAAAATCAATCAACATGCAATTCGCTCACGTATATATGTATATGTATGTAAAAAAATCTTTGCTATTATTTTTCCAAGCATGCTATATACTCATTAAATATATGCACATATATATTTGCCTATACAATTAAATACTAGCTTTCAAAACAGGTGAGCCGATAAAATTTGATACGTTTTATGAATGTATCCGGTTATCTGAACTTCTACGAAATTATGATAACAACTAAACAATGATAAAGCGTAAAATAATCACAGTGCTCAGATAAATAATTGGATTCTGGTTTAGTAATGGGCACGCAGCAGTGGTATTTATCATTTGAGAATACAATGCTATCATTGCGTTTGAAGGAAACATACACTTAAACACGTAATATATGCAATTGATATTATTGTGACTACCTGTACGTATGTACGGGCTGTGGAAAACAAAATAGAGTTTAATGTTTTGTTTTATTTTTTGGATACAAAAGAAAATAGTATGTAGCGATAAGGAAGATTTAGCAATAAGTTTTTTGAAGTGGTAGAGTGTAAGTTTGCACTGCTATCTATTATCTTTAAGACTTAAGGAGCTACATTAGAAAAAAGACCTTTTACAACTTTGGAAAAATGTTTATGTTAACTGATCTTTATTATTTCTAGCGCTCTGACTATGTCTTTTATTCTATCATTTCAAAAGACCTGTTACATTATATACTTTTGCAACGTCTACTTTTCACGGCACCTATTAATTTTTTCCATTCATATTTCTCATGTTTGATAAAGGTTTGTTTGAATTCTTTGGGGAAACTTATAAGGCATGTATTAGAATTATTGACTGAGGATAAGTTATATTCAGTAAGGTACTTTAGCGTTTCCGACAACTCCACAAGATATTTCATATAAAATAATCTAGTAGCATTTGTGAATACCCTCTGTTTCTGCTGGAGCTAGTTATTTATGCATCGTCTGGTGTTAAGTACCTATTGATTCGTAGTAAAATATTTGAGCGGATATGTATAAAAAATATTCTTTATTATCAATAGACAGAGTTCGCGCATCTCGTATATGGGAAAGAATGACAAGGGTAATTTGAAAACATCAAATTTTGAAAGATTTCGTATAGATTAGGTACTAATAAAATATTAATGTGCAACAACGACGCAATATATTAGATAACAACGCGGTTACATTAATAAGAGATCAACTTGAATTAATCTTGGCAATTTTGTACATCATGCTTTGGTGTAATGTAAATGATACTGTTATCTATAGTAACCTTGGAAAAAGACTATCATTTGGAAATCGTCTTTAACATAAACATGTATGTCCTTGATTTTTGTAATTACCTTAATTATAATCAAACAAATCATTTAATTTATAGTTACAATCAAAAGCTTCATATGTACATCTCTATCTTTACACATATGATTAAAAGTAACACTGATGAAAATGTGTAGCTCTATTCAGCGTCTAAAATGTTAAATACAAGAGCTACTGGAACAATGGAGCTTGGGGAAAATATTGACTTGTTTGAAGGTAAGTAAAAACGTAGCAGCATGGCTTTTGATTTTATATCTCATTTTCTGTAATAGTTCATCATTTTTACAGCTACGACCAGATTTCAATGCAATGTAGCCTCAGAAAATACGCAATTTATATATACGGAAGTATCGCAACAATAATATTAGAGGAACTATAGTAGCGAAAAATTCAGTATAACGGGTCTAATAAAGGTAATCTATATATGGGGATATTTTATCATTGGGGAATTCTGTAAGTGGCTGCAATAGGTTGAGATTGAAATTTCAACAAATAAAATAATATTTTAAGAAAAAAAGTTTGTTCTTCCAACATTTTAATACACAGTACTTAGTAATAACTGTCAAGGCCTAGTTAATTGTGCTGGGAGGAGTGCAAATTCCATTTGTCAAAGAAGTGAAATACCTCGGAATATGGTTCGAGCAAAGACATACATGGAATTTTCGCATCACTAAAACCATCAACAAATTTACTATTGCCTTAGGTAGATGTAGAAGGTTTTGCGGAAAAACGTGGGGATAAGTCCAAAAATGATGCTCTGGTTATACATGAGTGTAATCAAACCAATGATAATATAGGGATCGGTAGTATGGTGGACGAAAATACTGCAGATAGAGGCAACAAAGCGGCTAAGCGGCATACAAATACTAGCATGTCTGAGTGCCACGGGGGCCATGAAAATCACGCCAACAGCTGCTCTGGAAGTCGTCCTAAACCTGGAAGCGCTACATACATACAACAAGCTACAGGTTAATAAATGGTCCTATAATTAAATCGCAAGGTGCAAACTAACAGAAACTGTTAAAGGGACTCAAGGCGGGGCCGATAACTAGCAGGCCCAGTGACGCTATCAGTCCCAAATACAGCTTCGACAAGTGCTATAAAACGGTAATACCAGATAGAGAAGGGTGGAAGAAACACGGGTGGCTCAAAGAGAGAGTCGGGATTTGTGGGAGTAGACCTCAAATATCTAAATTACTAAGTCTAATTCATTACGCAGCAGTATTTTAAGCCGAAATAGTAGCAGTGCTGGGATGTATTGAAGAATTAGACTAGCAAGCAGATAAATATCGATCTATTGCTATCTATTCAGACAGTCAGAAAGCAGTAATAAAAGCGCTGGACTCCACATAGGGGAATTTGAAACTGGTGTGGAACTGCATGAATGCATTCAAATAGGCTGGGAAGCCGAACTAAGGTGACCCTCGCCTGGGTACCAGGACACGAAGGCTATCGAGGAAACGTAAAGGCAGACGAAACAATGGAAAGATAAGAAATCTCAAGACTGGTGAAGGATCATTCCAAGTTAGAGTCAAAACAAGCAATTTCTGATCGGACACCGGCCTATATTTATAGCGGACCTACTAAGCAGAGACAGGAAGCCTGTTAAAACAATATTGGGCCTGCCAACAGGCTCAAGGTTGTATGCTCAAGAACCACATGAGCAATTTGGACCTGATAGAGGAAACAACATGTAGATTCTGCCAAGTGGAAGAAGAGACTGCCGTCCATGCGCTGTGCGACTGTATAGCATTAGCTGAAATACGGCTCTTAGAAATGGGCTCGGAATACCCAAAAGCCGAAACCTATGTAGAAGAATCACTCACAAGGCTGCTAAATCTAGCAAAGAAAGCAAAACTAATGTGATTGATCTAATGAGAGAGGAAGCACAATAGATCTGGAAAGGTCGCAGTGGAATAGGTCAAGAACCACCTCGGGTAGTAATCTAATCTAATCTAGTAACAACTCTGTCGCAGGTAAGGTTTCCAAATTGCACTTAAAAAATCATGGAAAGAAAACTGAAGGCTAAGGAGAGCCAAAGTACAAGTAAATTTCTTCGTAAGTTGATTACTGCATAGGGTGTCGTGTCGCATTTGCGTTACTTGAACTGTTTAATCAACAGTTCGAAACATTAGAAAACTTAAAAATACAAAGATGTTTTACACAAATCACCGTTATCATTTCGTATTTAAATAAACCAAAAATGTTAACATCTGTCAGGTCACAGTTTTTCACTCGACAAAAGTTATGCGAATATTTGTTTATGTTTAGCCTGATATGGCAGTAATAAACTTTGTTAATGATATGTTCTTCTCTTTCTGTACAAGTGAATAACTTAAAAGACAGGTACCACACCCTTCCATTTCAACCAAACAGGTTAGTTAGTTGAAGAACCGGGTCGGTACTTTTGAATTAAGTTAAACCGACCTAAGGATATAAATATTTTACATTGTTATATTCTTAATCTTTCGTACTACTCTAGTAATTAATTCTAGAATTACTTAACGTTGAAAATACTGCGTATAAGTGAATCGCTTATATAGCATAGCACAAGTAAACACTTGGTTAACCAGTTTATTTGTCCTACTATCATGGTTTATTTGCAGTAAGTGAATAAATTTTGCTGCTATTAATAACCTAGTGAAGTAGTATATTTACGACAACTACTGGATATCAGGAATCCTGTTTAATAAAGCCAAAGGCCCAAGGCTCGAACAACAATGGGAGCTGTACAGGCAAGCCCTAACCCAGTATAATTCCGAAATTAGGAAAGCCAAGAGGAGAACTTGGCGAAGCTTCTGTGAAGGCAATACGCCAACAGCAGCCCGCCTACAAAAAGTCCTCGCCAAAAAACATGAAAATGAACTTGGGCACCTACAGAATCTATCAGCAAAGACCATCACCTAGAAAGGATCTCAAGTCGTTCATTAAAGGAGGTACGAAGTTTAGCAAGTAAAATCTTTACAACAAATAGGATAAGATGGGCTTTAATAACTTTTAAACCCTACAAATCACCTGGTTGGGACTCTGGAGTTCTCTCATACTTCTGCATCGTTATTATTTACAATTATTTGTAATAAAGGAAAATCAAGATTCATCCATATGAAAAATTAAGAAAGAAAAAGTGCTGAAGCTGCCTAGGGATGTGCAAATAGCCTTAGATTAAGTTGCTGACACCGTACTATCGAGAACCAGTTAGGCATTTAATTATTACAATAATGTTTTTATTGATTATTCATTAATATTTAAAAAATTATGTAGAGAAACCTTATATCCTAAATGCTTGATTATAGAATACAACAAAAGAAAAGATCTTAATATTCTTAAAAAGACAATGTATATGTAATGTCAGGTAGTCGTTCTTGCGCGGTACATGGGGGCAAAGAGGTTTGTCTTCATGAAATGAAAATTATGAGCCTAGTCCAAATAAACTCATTGTCGTGGTCTTCTACACCATCACGGTTATCGCGCATCGGTTGCTGACAACTTTGATACCTTATCCAACCTTCTCCTTGTATAAGCTGTGCCAAAAGATACCTAAACAACTATTTTCATCTTTGCCTTTACTGTCGCTGCTTTCAACAATCACACTTGACTTGCTTTTGCTAGTTTTCTTTAGTATTTTCTTTAAAATGGTTTTTGCGCTTCTTCTTTTTTCAAGAGTTTCGCTTGTTTTCTCACTTTTCTTCTAAGGATTTTTTATTTGGCGTATTAGTGAGTATTGCAGACTTTTTTAGTTTTCCTTTGCGTCTGTTCTTTTTGGTAGTATCTGATAGTGCTATTACTATTGAAATGAGTTGTAAAATACCTTCAATAAATTACGTCCGAGATCACTTGATAAAAAAAGAACATTTGAAAGTAACGTTCGTGGTGGCGCAGTGGGCTTACAAACTGTAGATGAGTCTATATTTTCGTGAATTGCCGAATATAAAAAGTTAGATTCCCAAAAAATGTCTGAGTTATATAGATAAGTGCCTTTTTCTTGAAACCCTTGACGGGTTTATCTATTGTAGATACTTTCTGCATGGTCTGACCGCTTAAATTGACTACATCCTTATATATAGTTATATAGTAACTGTATTCCTGAGAGTATTGTGAATTGTTGTGAAAGAAGAGTCAGCACGATTTTAGAGCTGCTCATAGCTGATGTGAGCGTTTAAAATCATTAGCACTGCTTTTCTTTGCTAGGTTTAGAATGTTTTCTGAAATGATCTAGATACTTCAAGAGTTCATGTCAGATGTTCGCTGTCCATACAGCCAGATCTATACGCAAAACAAATAAAAAGGGGAAATATAATTACCGGTAACAAACACTGCACTTACGATTCTTCCTGTCTGTTTCTATTCCTTTTTTGCTAATATTTTATCAGGTTTAGGTACAGTGTTAATAACGAATTCTGTATTTTGCTGTGTCTAATGAAGCAAGCTTTTGGAATCTTAAACCCCAATATATTCATTATATCAACCATTATCAATCGGTTTAGGACATATGTATTGGTAAACATTTAGGTTAGTTAGTTAGCCATATTAAAATGGCAATAATACATCAGTATATTACTGCTATAAACTCAATCTTTACTACTGTTTTAACTGTCATCTAGTAATAAATAATAATACGACAAAAAATGTACATCAACTTGCCATAAAAGTTTGATTTTTTTGCAAAATTTCACAGACAAAAGTAATCGATTAACAACGTTGACAGAACGTTGATAACCGGTACCGCTAACTTATTAACGATAAGCCGTGCGGGACATTTAAAATACGTATCACCTACGTCTGTCTACTATGTATTACAGTAACAAATGCTTCTAAAAGAAACCCAAATATTTCAATAATCTTACATTTTTCAAATGAATAGCTGAAGTCATTTTATATAAGTTTTATATAAGTTATTTTAAAGAATTATGTTATTTATGGATAACATGCGCATATTATTTAGAAATAAAGCGAATAAATAGTAGATTTAAAAGAAACAATGCTTTTAAATTCGATAAGTATACAAGTGTAATAGTACCTGTCAACATCAGAGAGTATATAATAAGGTTTTAATAAGGTATCTGAATAACTGTGTGTAACGTAATGGCTATTCTAGTTATTACATTTTAGGGCAAGTCTGCGAAATGATCACCTGTTTTTATTTAGGATGATGATCTTGATCAGCCCGCGGCTGAGCTAATTGTGAGTTTGTTGTATTGTAAGTTGTATTCGATTAATCTGAAGACACTGTTGGCAAATAAATAGTCCCTTCTAATCTACTGTTATAGAATAATTAGCTGCTGTTTTTTGCGAAATCATGTTATTGTTTCTCTACACGTATTTGTAGATGTGTTCGTGATCAGTGATAATTTGTCAGTTCTCTTGACTTACGTGAGTTGTTTAGAAAGTTTCAACATCTAGTTTAACGATATTGCTCGATAAGGAAGTACTTGACTGTGTATTTTGTCCTAGTGTACATCATACCAGAAGATAATTGCTTTCCTGAGAAATTTAGAGAAAGACGTTTGAAATAAAAAATAAGCATACAAGATGTTAAATTTTCGCTACACACGATACAAGATGGTTGTCTAAATGATACAGCCTTTATATTATTACGTTTTTAGATGCCACTCCCCAATTCATGTCAACTTTCTTCAATATTCCCTATGGCAGCCTTTCTATTTCTCGAGATACTTGAAATAATTTGAGATTTTTGCGAAATTGCCTGTATCTTTAACGACCGACATCTTAAACGCCTTACGCTAGAGGGGAGATTCAAATTTTGTTTGAACGAGGATTTCTCAGAGTTCTTAACAATATTTCGAAGCATTTTTTATATCAACGTGAGCGCAAGATGGCCATCGATACCCTTACCAAGATTCATTTATGTTATTTCAATTATTTAAATTGAAACACAATCGTAGCTTCCGTGGTCACCAAAAATCTCGAAAATTTCGTTCAAGGAATACTGCAGTATTCATGATTCTCAAAAAAATTGTGGGGGCGTATTAACAATAAATCTTTGCTTTACTGTGAGAAGGAAGACCTTAGGGTTTAATAAAGAATTGGACTACAGTTTCTCAAGATGCCATCCGTTCATACTTTGATGCAATGCCAAGGAAATAGGCACCCGTAAGAGCTATTGACTAGCTCTAAATTTTTACGAACAAATGTTTTCTAAAGTTAATTAACTGCTAAGATAATATCTCTCTGTTTAAATGGAGTTTGTGAGAAAATTACGTTTTTATTACCTTTCCAATTATGAACTACTCACATAGAACTACTATAGGTTCTGTAGATTTAATGGATTATTTTTTTGTACTGCTGAATAAGCCTCTTAAGGCCATATTAGCGTTTTAATTTTTCTGAAGATGATGCAATTTCAATAGACGCCAGTGTAGTTTGTAAATATTACGTTGTTTGTCTGTCACCATATACATACGGATGCACAATATAAATATTAATTATTTGGGCTGGGATTTTGCTGGTGATCGCAATTACATTTACGTTTCTGGCGATGTATTGGTAGTAGCCTTGCACATTGTGTAAGAGTAAGCACGTGCTTGATCAACAATTT
The DNA here is from genome assembly GCA_902654985.2 of Oryctes borbonicus. Taxonomy (NCBI): domain Eukaryota; kingdom Metazoa; phylum Arthropoda; class Insecta; order Coleoptera; family Scarabaeidae; genus Oryctes; species Oryctes borbonicus. The sequence continues at coordinate 625,015 of LR736895.1, read as the reverse complement.
AAATTACATTTTGCGTGTAAATATTATTTATTTCTTCGCTCAATATTCTTTCTTTCTTCCTAAAAACATGCAATGTAGCCGTATGAAAAAGGTATGATGCATTTTTAGTATTATCAACGAATTTTTCAAGCTGGAAAGCTCTTTTTCGAAATCGTAGACTTACATATTCGCTACTTTAATTACTTGGAATGCCTGAATCCACAACAAAAAAATCAAATAAAATTCGAATGGCAACAGCTAATCTAAGAAGACAGTTCAGGTATTGAAGATTGACATTTTCCTTGCTTTAACGGATGTAATAAAATTTAATTAATGAAATATAAAGCTCAATAGACACCAGCAGGATTTGAACCTATTGCGGATATATGCATATATGTATGTGTAACCATCATAAGATCTAGTATTATAACAAAAGGATTTGAACTGCGTCAAATGCGAAAATTCTCATCGATCTTTTGCGTGTCAATAGACGCCAGATACCCCAGCCTAGCTGCGATTGTAGCAGAGACAGGCAAATAGCGTCAATTGTTCGATCTATCAGAACCTAATTACGAAGAGGAGACCGAATAATCATAATACTCTCATAATACGCACCACCTGAAGCTACATAACGGGTGAAGATTCTGTGGCCGACTGAACAGGAATCTGGCAAATTTGAGCGTCATCCCGGCCGCCGTCCCACAAGATTCGACACTTGGCCCCATCCTGTACAATATACATGTATCGGACAAACGCAAGTTTCCCAATAACTCCGTGGCATTACGCTAACAATACCGCAACGTACTCTAGTTCCTTTCTCCTAATCATAGCTGTCCACAAAATACGTAATCATATCACAAAATTTCAACAGTATATCCACAGCTGGAAATTCCCGGAAATCAATCTATACCGTCTTCTCCAAGCGTACTCATCCATAAACTTTACTACTAATAGTGTATCTGTATCCCTCACACCATCTTGGAATCAAGCTTGACCAACGCCTGACATACAAAGATGCCATAGAATATACTCCATTGTGATCAACCCCAGTACCGCAATAAGGATAAAAAACGCAGCCACGATCCGGATCCCTAGAGGGTGCAAAACAAGCAACAGCAACTAAGGGTAATACGCGCAACACGAAGGACCATGTCGATCCATCGACTGCACCAAGAGCCTGGCATAGCTCTGGTACAGGACTTCATACAAAGGAATAACCAAACTCACACCAACCCGCTAGTCAGAGACATCACACGAATCGCATGACCCACCACAAACAGCGCCTTTTCCTCAGAAGCAAGACATCCACAAGATCACACCGAATAGGTATAGGCGCCGACTATGACAGTATTCACTACCTCCCCTCAAGAAGATAAGCGTGTGACGTGTGATTTAACTAGAATGAGAATTAGAAAACGCATTTGATTTCTCTTAGAGTTTGGATAACTATCTTTTTACCTCGTTAATAATACTCCATCTTTAAATAGCATTACAATGGCATATATGTTAAGTAGACACCTTGAAATAAAAATATCGAATTTATTTCCCTATTTTCTTGCATTTCTAGAAAATAATTCTTCGCCTATTATAATAAAATATTGTAAAACTCTATGGAGGGTGGCAAATCATAATATGTAATTTTTCACCCATTTATTCAAATAGTGCTTAAGCATTGGATATGTATTAAAACGAAGTAATTTTTGCAAAGATTTTATAATAAATGAACTAGCCACAAATGTGGCTCCGCGCAGAGGATTAATACCATTCCAGTGCACTGTCGTCCTCATAATCGCATGTGTACTTTAATACTGCGACAGGTAGGAATCGAAGGCTTGACTTCTGGGTAATAATATAGCATATCGACAAGTTGTCGTACGTTATCTGTTGTAAAACGCTAGCACGTAACTGCTTCAGTAAAGAGGAGTTTTTCAGCATGAAGAAAACTTAAAACTTGCAGCCGGAACATTATAAATCAAATTCGATTAAGTAGTGTATCCCTAATATCATTTGAAAAAGGTCCTTTTAATTTGTTATCGCAAAATGATGTACGTTACGAGTAATTGAAGGATAAGCGAATTCCTTTAACTTATCGAATTTTTTTTTAATTTTATTCTACATTTATAATAATCATAGGTCAAGATATCATTTATTGACCGAGAAGAGTTAAGTTACTGTAGCTTCCTCTGCGTAAAAAGTCACGAGCCGCCACTGCAAATAGTATAACACATATGAACGTACTTAGTTTTCGAGAGGTAATATTAACATTTTCAAACAAAACTTAATCTTTATTGAATCGGGGACCATTATTCTTTTATGAATGATCAAGCTGCAGGTAAGGCATATGGGGTTGCAAGATGCCATTAAAAAATTTTAAAAAAGCTGCTGAAAAACTGAAATAGCTCGTAACCTAGCCATCATTGTGCTGTGAGTACTATTGAACAAATACCTTTAACGACTTACACGTTACTAAGTTCTCTACTTCTAAAGTAAAAATCACACAGTGTGTACGTGAACAACTGCAGTTTCAAGTGTTTAACTATAAAATTGTGAGTTATGTCTTGCATTAAATAGTTAGATTTCTGTGGTTTTGTGTTGTCGTCTGTATATTTTCGATACAAAAGAGTAAAGGTGACTATAAAAATACATTGTAAGAACAGATCGCAAATAGTTAATTGTTGCTATTTAATGTTTAATATTACTATTTTGTAAGATAATAAAGCTATTTTATTGCATTTACATATACACTTATCAAAACCATATAATAACAAATGCGTGTCTTACTAATAAGGATTGCATGGAATATATTACATAAAGCTCCAGATCGAAAACCGTTATCAGGGAAGGAGCAACCGTTAGTGAATATTTACCTTCGCACGTACTGAGACAGTTTGTTAGAATTTATAGTGGTAAAAGTACAGCCAATAAAGAGTTTATATAACGTTCTCAATTTATACAATACTTAATGATAGATTTGAATATTAAAAATTAATTAATTGAGTAAATATTGTAACTGCTACTCATAATTAGCTAGAGAGAATGTAGGTATGTATATGTTTGCATTTCTGTATTTTATTATTTTGTTTTTTCATTTCAATGTATGTATGTAGATATAATTGTGTAGATAATAAGTAGGTTTGGTAATCGTTAATCGTTTAATATTTATTATTTTTGGAGCATGCCCAGCTTTTTCATCAAAATATGCCACCGTGAATCGTACATTTTTCATGTAGTTGTATCTGGAATATCACCTTTAGGAACCCAGGAAAGTACGACGCCGATCATTCCGATCGAATCCTTGGTCGACTTTTCCTTACGCAGAATTTTTTTCTTTGGTATATTGACTGTAAGCACCAGTAGTATAGTAATATAGATAGTATACCTCTATTTGTATCAAGTACGCTAGTACTTGATACAAGTTCAGATTTCATAAAATTCATTCAAGAGATGTCTCACCTAGTTGTCATGTCAATTGTGTATCACTGTTCTCATGTTCAGGAATACCGATGTTAAATAATGAACTGTAGGTTATCAGAATGAAGCTCATTTCGACAAGCTTATGCATGCGGAAAAATCTATATTTCGGATGCAAAATATCAGAAATGATAGTTGTTTGGTGTGAAAGATTTAACTATTTAATAACTAATTAATTTTAAGTGTGTGGTTTAGTCGAATTATATTATTCAGTAAATTATCAAACTTTAAACAACACATAAGTATCGGCACCCTCCGCACCACACAAGTTTAATTTATTATACAGTAATATAATAATTAGTCCGGGACGGCCGTTTCGAGGACACGAATGGTCCTCATCATCAACCGGTGACCG
>LR736895.1:528022-620810 GCA_902654985.2 Oryctes borbonicus | reverse complement strand
CGATACTTATGTGTTGTTTACCATACTACGCCACAGTTCTTGCTATCATTATCAAACTTTACCTAAATTAAATTATTACAAAGAAGCAGTTTGTCTAAAATATAGGGAAAAAATATTATACAGAATCAAACAACTGTAGAACAATTTACAACAATTTGCTCGTGAATATACGGCTGGCCACGACTTACGTAAATCCCTATTACTCGGTTGTAGTTAACGGAATAATGTACAAGTTTTAGTAATATACATTCAACAATATTGTTTTAAGGATTGCCACATATCTATAAAGCATATCAAAAATTATGTTTGTAATTACCACACTCTTTTATGACAAAATCCGACATTATTTATGTTGTTATAGATTTCCGCGGTCGTTGCTTTCTTTTACAGAAATATTGTAACCGCGCCGTAATTGCAAGAGTCTGCCGACGTTTTGCTCTCTGTTGCTGCATGTTCTGTCGCTGTTGGGAGTTCCGACGCGGTTTCAACCCGGAAACATAAACTCCGACATTATTGTTCGACAAAATACTACAATTTTATAGCAAGGGGCCCTAGGAGTATCAAAAAGAGAATATTTATTTTCTAAAGCATCATCTTATTTGTATATGAGCAATAATAATTATAACATACACATATAAACTCATTTTCATCTATAGACTTAATAATGTACCTGAATAATTGAAAGATATTTTTTGAATTTGGCCTCGAATATTACAGTACAGGGATAAGTTCCTTAATCTCATCTAAGTTATTGAAGCAATCTTGATTTATTTCGCTATATAAAACAAAAATCAATTAAAGTTAGATAACACGAATTGGTCTTGTGAAGCATACCGAAAAGTAAAAATTATGGTCGTGATTATTGTTAAGAAGTATTGTTAGTCGAATCTGAGTCACTATCAGCCATACAGGCAATATTAAGCTTTTATTACTTCTCTTTCAAGGCAACATGAGTTTCTCCAGTTTCAACTGTTGCCACTGCTTGCAAATCGTTTCATGATCCTTTTCCGAAACAACCCCAAATTATGTTTAATGGGTGCACAAATATACTAAAGCAAACTAACTCTCCACGGCTATTAAAATTTTTATGGTGTTATACCGCAATAATGTCCGGTGAGGACTCTTGTTAGTTTTTACTGCCCTAATTCGTTATCAGTGTATTTGTATAAGATCATTTATTTACAAACGAAAATTAAGAAGTTTTGTGTAAAAAATTGCCACAACCTCGTCTTGCACGTCTCGGCAAAAAGTCCATAGACATTTTCGTTAAAAACCTTTTTTCACGTTATATGCGATGTTTCACTGTTTTAATTTTAATATTAATTCCGTAATTGTGTGTATATTGTTTTACAATTTTATTTGCTATCTACAATTGCTTACATATATTTATATTTTGTAATAAAAAGGAATTAGTTAGATTTAATGATTCTTCAAGTAATTAACTTTTCTAATTGTGGATTGGCTTTTAGCTTGCCTGATGATTAGTGTCCTTCAGTGCATAGCTCGAAACCGGTAGTTTATTTTATTGGAGTTTTGTGAGAGGATCTTTCGTGGCAACGTACACTGGACTACACTTAATCTTTGGACACAACATCGAGCCGAACCTTCCCGAAGCTATTACTGTCTCTCTTATACCCCCTCGCCTTCTATTACGCATCTTAATACATTGGTAGGCATTCGGCAGGTAGCCAGCAGCGACAGCCCTTGTATTTATCTTTTTGTACAGGTATATAGATTTTGCAGAGAATACATAAACGTTCACAGAACAGATTGATAAAAATATGAAATACATTTTAGGAAATACAGGCAGTCAACATTTCCTAATTTTCTTTGGTCGTGCAAATTTTGTAAAAATTTTAATTTTTGATTATTATAATTATTCAAATTCGTTCAATTTCCGTACACAAGTGTATAGTGAAGGATAAGTTGGAACTTGGTGTGCAATATCGCCGGGATAAAAGGGACGGAAATAATATCTTCAAATACCTAAAGGATTATTAGTGTTTAAATTATCGGTGTGAAGTTAGCAATAGATTCCAGCAGTTTTTTTTTTTTGAAATCAATTTCAAATGTAATATAATCACATTGTGTAAACAAAATCTGTTCGCAGATCATTCCAGCAGAGTCTAGAACTGACGATATTGTTATAAACAATCCAATCCCTCTTTCGCCCCTTGCGCTCCTAGTAATTAAGTGAGCTATAGTAAACTTTATTTGTTTTGACAACGTTTGCGTGATTTTAATCCAAAATTTCTTTTATAGTCATGTTGGACAAGAAGAAGAATAATGATGCGAGCTACCAACATCAATCATGCACAGACGCGCATTTCGACGTTTATCCGTTTTGGCAAATTTCATCTTTCTGCCTTCGTGTTTAAGAATGTTCAGAGAATATTTCAGGCAAATATACAGGTTATTATACTTTTGTATCAATCAGATGATTAAAACTGACCGTGCGGAGTAAATGAGCGCTTTGCCGTAAACGTTATTTATGTTGAAAATGTTGGTCGCTCTTTAACTGATATTCATTACTGAAGCCATTCCAAGGTGTCAAGGGAAGATTTAGTCAGATGCCAAAATGACTGTATCCACATTATCGATTTGTTTAGCATTGTCTGGCTCACATTTCGTATACAAATTTTTCTATCACTGTGCAATTGACACAAACGGAATGGCAATACATTTTGCATTCTTCACACTGTAGTTCTCCCCCTTTTTCGGCGCAGTAAAGGCAGTTGTATTTAAAGTTTTCTGACTGTTGGATAATTATATATTTTAAATAATCTCTATACAGGGCTGGATTGAAGCTAAAGTTTTTTTTCTTTTTGTTAGTGTTTCAGCATAATGAAAACCTCGCAATTATATGAATCTCTTTGCGTTGGGTATATTTGATCCTGCAATGTCATATTCTTAGTTGAGCTACATCCTTCTAATGATTGCTTAATGTTCTTGACGTAGTTAGAACCCCGCGCATTGCCATTATTTCTTTTGTTGGGATTAAAGAAATAAATAGACCTGTTAGTTATATCTACCATTACCAATATCCAATGCACATTTTCTATTATCGAGAATAGAAGTATTTTTTTTTCGAACTGAGCAAGATCCACAAGACTTTTGGGCCATTACAGCTTCAAAATCAGTTCCATTGCAAAATATTTTAAGATAATAATCGATTGTGAAGTTGTCCGGCCACATGTCACGAGGTTCTTTATGTATACTGAGTAGATTATAGCTGGAGAAATACAATTGTTCCTTTTTAAACTTCGCAATAGCGTGTTCCACCGAATTTCCTCGAGGAACACATTTATACACATCATGTATTTCTTTATTATGGATCACATAAGCGTTGTCAAAATAAATAAAGTTTTCGGCAGCGCGCTCTTATAGTCGGGACAGTCAACTTTGATTGGTTATGGAAATTGTTATAAAAATATTGTAATTTTTATACTTTGTTAAAATGATCTCCAAACATTGCTCAACATGACTATAAAAAGAAATTTGGTTTAAAGTCACGCAAACGTTCTCAAAACAAATAAATTTCGGCAGGTCACAGGGCGGAAGGGGAGAAGAAGTAATTGGATTGTTTATAACAATATCGTCAGTTCTAGACTCTGTTGGAATGATCTACGAATAGATTTTGTTTACATAACGTGATTATATTATATTTGACATCGATTTCCTAAAAAAAATCTATTGCTAACTTTACACCGGTGTTTAGATTACTTGTGCATCTTTAATTGAATATATTTTGTAATTTATATTTGTACTTATGGATTATGAAAGTGTATATTTTAAACATCATTGAATTTTTACATATACATTAATTTTAAATTCTTTCAATTCCTCTGCATAAGTGTATAGTGAAAGATGAGCTGGATAATTAGTTGCTATTTAGGACTTGGTGTGCAATATATCTCGGAGATTAAAGAGATAGGAACATGGAAAAACTGTGGCTAACACTATCGGATATTTTTGTGTTTGGTTTCTAGTCTTTTATTAGAAGTAATATCGACGGCTACAAGCCAGCAACCGCAATCAAGTAGCAGACTTCCTATATTATGTAATCGTAATAATATTTGTGCATTTTCAAACATTGTAAAATACAAAATTACCTCCCTTTGTGTTTGTCAACTAAGATCTTACTGACCAAGTTTACATGCAGGATTTAGAATAATTCCTTTGAGCGACCTACTTTACATTCGCCGTTGCCAACTGTATTAAGCTCAACAGAGTAAAATTATCTTACAACTGACAAATACATCAATGAAATTAATAAATTTTAAGATTAACTGTATGGAAATCTAGAGTAAAGTAATATAATATATACATGCATGCATCATGATTAACTATATAATCAAAGTTCATGTAACATCTCATAAATGACAATGACAACTTTCATAAAAAATGGATAGGAGTGCTTTGTTAAGAACACAATTACCTGGAAACTTTTATTTAATTTTTTTTAAATCTGAAATAACATACTCGGAGGGATTAGAAGGCCTATCGCCAAATCTTTATTCTTTTACTACAATTGTGTTTTTTTTTATTCTAGTAACTAAAGCTACATTTAATCGATCTCACAAAACTGCTCTTTTTTCTAAAATAAAATTCACTTTATTCCCCTTGTTTATTATCTATTAAATCTACGTTAACCGTCTCATCTCTTCATACTATACCATTATACACAACAGCATATAATAATAATAGCAGAACAGTAAACTAAATACACCGTTCGTAATTCTAAATGGATACATAATGCTCCAAAAGAAAATTAACTTTATTCCAAACGCTGCTGGTAAGGATCGGCATTGAACGATAGGAAATTCAAATACATGTAACAACTGTGCAGAATTATAATAGGTAATAATAATTAAATTATTTTATTTTTATTTCTATATACGCTACTACCGAATATTGTTGTTTTTGTTATAACATATTACAATTGCAGATATTGCATTTCAGTACGAATTTCAGAACGCACGAATTTTCTAACGCATAATTAGTACTGCTTCATGCACTCTTAAACCCTGCCGATCCTGTTTCCCCATTTCCGTTTACAAAATATAATAAACTTGCCGATATCAAAGCGAGCAGGTAAGCATAGTATACTGCCCACTATAAAATTTGAGAGGCAAGGGGAGCGAGAGATAGCAATAGCTTCGGAAAGGTTCGGCTCGATGTTGTGTCCAAAGATTAAACGTCGTTCAGTGTACCACGATATGATAGTTAACAAGAAGCAGCGGTTGGATTATGTTAAGGATTGATAGAATACTTTTTCCATAATATTGTCGTACATCCTTTCAAGCGACTTTTTCCGTATAATATTGCTGACTCACTGGTCAAAAAATTTTCAATTTTTGTAACACGATTGTAGTATTATTGCACTAATCTCTAAGGAGGATTCATAAAGATTACTTTTGATAAAGCTTCGGGCTGTTTTTGTTGTTAAATCAAAAAGGAAACTGGAATTCGTGTCCTTGAAACGGCCGTCCCGGACTATTTATTATATTACTATATAATAAATTAAACTTGTGTGGTGCGGAGGGTGCCGATACTTATGTGTTGTTTACCATACTACGCCACAGTTCTTGCTATAATTATTATTCTGTTTTCATTGTTCTGCAGTAATTTGGAAGCACCGAGACTACTTTCCTTAATATGTTCATTCCATAATCTGCAATGGTGAAGATGTTTACCGCGTTCGTCGTTAACATCTTTCATATTCAGAGAAATTCCTAGAACAAAAGTGAATCCAAAATCTATAATTTTTACGAATATTTTATAATCGAACGTATAAGAATACGTAGAGCAGTGAGTACTCTGCAGTACTGAAATGGAGTCTTACGAAAAAGTAAATATGAGCCGAATATTTGACATCATATAGATCATATCTATCACAATATGAAATGCGAAAGCAGTCAAGAGATGTGTCCAGTCAAGTTACAAGTACCTGCGTGTTTTGGTTCGATAATAAAATAATTGCTATAGCGAATCCCGTCAACCTTGACCGTACTCTTGAAATTTTAAGCAACAAGAAAACATTGTTTTTGCACATATGTGGAGTTTATTTCGTCGCAAATATGCATGTTAGCGAAGAGAAGAGTTATCCGTGTTTGTTTACGTAATTGCCAAGATTATATTAGGTACCTAACCGCCGTGTCCAGCATACGTATGTGTATAAGAAATTAGATACCGTATACGTACATATATTTCTAGATACAACGTAATAGATATGGGGAAATGCACGTTTAAATTCCCACAGAAAATTATTTTGAAGTGTGAGTAATCTGTATACCTCAATGGAAACCCTGATGAGTTTGTTTATTCGCCGAAAAGAAGAAAGAATCATACAGTCAAATATTTATATCAAATGAGCTTGTGTACTGATTGCATTTGTTCCTGTGCTAAACGGCATGTAGTAACTTAACTAACTATGTTTTCGGAAAATCTAAATGATGGACACTTCGCTATATTTTATAGAATATAAAATATCATACGGAAACATGTGGAAAATGTTAATGAAGCTAATATGTGGATTAGTGGGCGTAGAATTTAATTAAAAAATAAATTGCAAAGGTAATAAACGCGTGCACATAAGCAAAGCATAGGTATTGTTTGAACGTCATGTGTTTGTAAGTGTGTGTTTTGAAAAGAAATTATAACAAGGTCGCACACAAAATACTACGGATTTTTTTGTCTAAGTGCATATATAAGTAAAAAAATTGTTTTTGTATTAATTACATAAAAAAATCATATTTTACGAGATCGGAATGTTGATGAGTCTTCCTTGACTGCAACAAAATAATCTCACCCTTGTGCTTTATTATTACTTAGATGTAATTGCAAAGAACTGGTAGCAGAAATAATATTGTAGTTTTATGGAGTAACGGAGTAGGAAACTATTGAATTTAAATTGATTTTTGTCTGAAAAAATGAAACAAACTATTAAACATATAAGATAATTAATATAACATTTACCTTAGTAGAACAGTTGGAAATGAGTGTCTAGAAACTATATGAGATTTCTCATTTTGATATTCTAAAATGAAAGTTATTTGTATTTAATTCGAAAATTTATTTGCTTTTGTGATTTGTACTAAATATGAAATGCGTTGAAAGTATAGTTTTACAATGTTAACATAGGTAGCAAAATCAATTTGGCGATGGCCACAGTAGGAAAGCCAACATGGTACTGAATCCAGTAAATTACAGCAGGGATGAACTATCTGCATCGGAGGTAAAGTACTGGGCAATAAAAACGAGTTTTTAAATCTAAGAGTTGCCGTTTTTTTTTGTTTAGAAAGCATTGCGCGATGAAATCAGTAATATATTTTTAAATTCCTGCTTTCAGACTTCAATTCTTTACTTTGCAGTAAGATTTATTAATTTGTTTTGTATTTGGAATTTTTGTTGTGTAGGTTGTTACCTTTTTTATGTTTTAGCTTTTATTTTTAGTGATTACGTAATTCCTTAGAATATATATTCAATAAGCAAATTGTGATATACTGTAAAAAAACCGTATGTAAGCAAGGCCGTTATGTTACACGAAGTTACGTCACACTGTTAATACAAGTGCCCTTGCGAATCTCAGAAATAAGAAACTAACTAGAAACTATATTGTACTTGTATAACTATAATGTAGGACTCCGCAACCGTCAAAAACACTGTACTCTTGGTTTCCGGGTTGGAACCGCAAATTTATCATTTGGCATATTTTGAGCGTGCATCAAGTGAAATTACATATAAGCCGTTTGATATTTGAACTGGATATTAGATGAGAGCATAAAACGCCGTTTTGACATCAGTTTCTTCTCACTTGGAAATTGGAATAATAGTTTAGTTCAAAGGTATTCATTTAGTTTATGAATGTAGAAAAGTCAATCAAAAGTTATTTCTTTCTAGAATAAAAAATGCTTAAAATGAAGAAACCATACAATTTAGCAAAGAAGGTAATATAATAATCAGTTTTGAATTTTGTAATTTAAAATTCAAAATCACTACATTAAAAAAAAAGCAATTTGGCATACTGTAAATATCAAGGGCCGCATGTTTTATGACCGGAGTAAATGTCCATATTAAATGCATTAATAAAGAAAACAACACTGTCTAAAATTTGGGAATCCCTTAAATTTTCGGGTCGGACACGTTTGCGACAGAGTAGAGCTTTCCAAGAATGTTTTGATATTGATTTATTGTAATAAAATCATATATTCAGTTTTTTTTTTACAGCTAGGTATATTAGTTTAGTGGCATATAGGCAAACGTAGTAATTAAGTTTTATTTACCAGTAAATAGATAAAATGTTTCTTATTGCATTCTAAAAGGTGAAGATGTAATAAATGTCGTCCACCTGCATAATCTTTGTTCTAAGAACTGCTATGATAGAAAACTTTGTGTTTTACCTAGAATACTATGTCAATACTTTCTTTTTATTTTTAGGATTTTTGAGAAGTTACGAGTTCTCGACTACAAATCTTCTTGTAAATAATTATATATAATTGTGTTATCGTTTAAACAGCAAGTATTTAAAAGTCTAAGGCATGTTAATACATGATAAGAATTGTGTTTCTAAAGATGTTTTCAGAAACTCTAAGTCTACGTAATTAGGTGTGCATATAATTCATTGTAGTAATTAACAATTATTAAAATTACAACTTTAAAACACATCAAGCGTCCTATGATTTCCTAAAATTTTTGAGTACAAAGTTTACTTACAGCGAACATTTTGAAACTCTCCGTTTGTTATTGAAGAATTTCGGCAAATATAATTTTCCATACTCGACTAATGAGAACAATGATCAGTACGATCAACAAAATAACTTCCAACATATTGTTGTTTAGTAGATAATGAAGATCACGTATATCGTACAGTAGTATATCATTAACCGTTTCTGTTCTACTAACACGTAGAATTGACGTTATATTTGTAATAATTTACGTTACAACCTTGCAGGAATGGCTTTTGAAACAAGTTGATAAAATATTCAAATATTAATGCTATTAAAATATATGAGGTTGAAGCAATCGTTTAATGTAATATTTTTAAGAAACTGTTATCGAAAAACGTTTGTAAAAATTGTACACGTAATCTTGATTTTGTTTTTATACTAAAACATAAAGTGTACTTACCCTTTTTAATGTTATGTATAATTGCTCCTCCACATGAATAATAATTTGTTTAAAATATTGATCCTTGTTTAGATTCACTTATAAATGTTCTAGGAAGAACTATATCTTAAAATTCGCAACAATCCTTTAACGCTCGATATACAAACTTTTAATGGTCTGTTGGAAAAATGCTTGTGCCATATATTTGCGAGCACACTAACGTATGCATATGTGCGCGTCTGTATGTTCGGTGGGTGCCACCGCAGGACAGCCGAATATCACTCGACTTGCTTGACAAGGATTATGGTCAGTTAAAGAAGTGGCGTATCAATGAACTTGCACTTGGAAAAAGAGTTTGTTATTCGACCTTAAATGGCGATTCTCGACGCGCTTTTTCTTCTCTTTCCTCTAGGGATTTATTAGGTTAATGTATTCGGATTCTTATCGCTTGCCTTTGAACTTCGCAAGCTAGTGTTGATCAATAATGGAACGGAAAATTTCACTGCATCGTGGAATAATATTACAACAAAAATCTCAAGACATTCCCTGTGATACAAATGACGCTCAAGGGAAATATTTTTATTTTACTTTCTCAAATACTATATGATGTTATTACTGTTGTTGCTATTGCATCACTATCATCTAATTTGTGTTACGCCTTTTAACAGGTATCCTCTCTATTGGCGACAGTTTCCTTTTTATAAAGACCTTGGGTTTTTATTTTCTAATATTTGTACATACATAGTTATGTGCGGAAAGTAACTTTATACTTATTAAATTATTATCATCAATATTATCGCATTAGCTGCTCTAAACAATGGAAATAAACCCAGTTGCCTTAATCCTGAAAGGATAAAGGAAAAAACATTCATTAAAATAATTATAAAACAGCTTCCATATGGTATTGATGGAATCATTTACGACAAGCGCAATGCAAAGAGAGAAAAAATACACTACCCATGGACATGTTTCTGTCTATCCGGCGTCATCAGCATGTTTCCGAGAGTATTTTAGCTCTACAAGGTAGAGTTCGATGTTACTTCACAGTTAATGCCGTAACATTTTGAATCGACGAGCTAAATATTTCTTAGCGCTTTCTAGTACCAAGAAACACAGCCTGCCGTTTAGAAAGCAGCGACATAAATCGGGTGCTATTCCACAAGCCATGCCTTGAGCAGTTCTCGGACTGCTTGCCACGAGATGGCGTGCGCATATAGAGCTTTGGGAAACTGCACATCCAAAAGATTCTCACATCCTTACCATGGTGTATATAACACAACACATCAGAAAATGCCTGTGATATATTTATATTCCTGGTTATTATAACTTTTCGCCAGCGCCATGAATACGCACAGTCTTGAAGCAGTACGAATGTGCCATCGTTTTTTTTTTACATCGTTATGGCAAACATTAAATTTACACATACCTAGAACTAGCATTTTTTCACCTGTATAAACATTTACATTTTTATCTGGTGATAATAAAATATACTTTTTTTTCTTCTCAAAAACTATCGGATATAGTTGAAATGCTAGCTCCAGAATCTAACTGAAACTTATAAAAGTTGTTATCTATAAAAATACTAACAGTATATATAAACATTTTTCAGTAGAACATTGTGGAGATTCATCAGAAGCTAATTGTGTAGCCGCCTAATGAACTTCCTTCGAGGTGATAAGGTGTACTGCTAGTTCTTCCTTCACCGATGTCGATTTGAACTCGATAATAAAGCGATATCTCAACATCATATCGGTAACGTTTTCTTCAAAATTGCAGTTAAGTGTCAAACTATGTAGTTTTGCTGCCCACTCGTTAGCTGTTTCGTGTCCGTTCTCGAAAGCAGAAAAACTGATTCGGCTATTTTAAAATATTTGTTAAAAACTCGGTTAATTCATTGTAAGTTTTATCTTCCGGTAACCGTGAAAGACACAAATTATACATTAATGTGTACGCCCTTTCATCTAATGCGTTTAGGAATATAGCTTTCTTCTTAGGATCCTAGATAGTATTGTCTACTTGAAAATAATTGTCCATTGTATAACCCAGTCTTGAGCACTAAATAAATTCCAATTTTTCGTCGTCAATGCTATAAAATTACACTTGCATCTCTCTGACGAGATGTTATGATGATCAAGTATTATAAATATATTACAATGCTTAAACACAGTAACCAATTAAATAATGCTAAAATAGCTCCCTCATGGTATTGATGGAAACATTCACGGCAAGGTGAGAAAAAATACACTATGTATGATGATTGTTGTTTTTATGCGTTTTCTGACATGTTCCGTTATATACATTATGAAGTCTGTGGGAATCTTTTACATGTGCAGTTTTTAAACCGCTACATGCGCACGCCAACTCGTGGCAAGCAATCCAAGAACTGCTCGAGGGATGGCTTGGCTTGCTTTATAAACGGTAGGAATTAACCGCGAGGCAACAGCGATACACGGTAGAGATAAAATACTCTCGGAACCACGCCGATCACACTGAATAGGCAAAAGCATGCCCGTGAGTTGTATATTTTTTCTTTCCTTGTGCTGCGTTTGCCGGAAATGATTCCATCAATACCACGAGGAAGTTATTTTAGCATTACTTTCTGGGTTATTGTTTTTAGACATTTTCTATTATTTATGTGTTCCATCATATATCTTGCTCATCAGTGACAAACAAACAGGATGAACATCGTAGGGCGCTTCCTGGACGCAGGATTCCTAAGAATAAGTCATGGCTAGTCCATGCCCCCTGTAATTAGGGGAAGTTGTTGGGGATCTAGCGAATAATATTCATGACCTTGAACTTGCGTAATTTTAATACGCCAATTTGCCACATGTACTGTAATCTCGTCAGAATTCTATGAATAAGAACCTTTATTTCTCAACAATTATTTTCAATTACAAGAAAATTAAATACAAAGTTATTACATTTAAAACAAATAATAACGTTACAAAAAATTATCCAAATATAAAACAATAACAATGTTTATTTTATTGTTTGTAGTATTGTGAAAAAGCACATTGCGAAGTGAAGAGATTGAAGTTAACGTGTATTACAACGTATGCTAACAGCACAGCGAAAAATACAAAATACATGTATTAGAATTAGGATCCCCATTATACAAGATCCAGAAAAAAGGACATCGGAAGATAGAATGAAATTAAGAAGAATGTGTGGTAAATAGTAAATTTTAATCATCATCAGTAGATGGGTAAATTTCGTTAAAGCAGCAAACGGGAAAGTTTAGTAAATTTAGGATAGACCAATTCTAACTATCGTTTGTATGTACAGTTTATGTTTTGTCTCCCCCTTACAACGACTAAATATCGATACTATCTTCTGCGTAGCAAGGCCAAGTACTTAGGTTTAGCAATTAGAAGCACAGAACTGCGTTTATTGGGAATACCCATCATAAACTAAAATAGAAGTAATAAAATCTACCTGCGAATCCTAAAATAATCCAAGCGCACGACTACGAGTGGTAGAAAGTATAGATACATCGTTTCAGGGGGAGACAAAACATAAAAATGTCACTGTACCTCATATAGCGTAAGCAGATAATAGACATGTATTTCAGACGAAATCTTACAAGAGCATAGCATCGATTAGCAAATTATCTATAATTACACACTGTAAAACTAAAAGGTCTTCTAGGCTTATGAAATATATTGAAACTGTATTGCGCAAAATTTAATATCAAATAAAATGTCAAAATGTTTTATTAATTCTACACATATTATAGCCAGATGAATCTTGTTGTTAAAAGAAATGGGCGGATATTCACAAGTGTGGAAAACGTTCTGTTTTACTTGATATTTGGAGGTTATTCGAAACACACCTCAGGGAGATGTTTTTAAAGCCATTTAATAACGCTTCCCAACAAAGCTATTTGCGAATAGCAATGCCTTAAAAGAAGTATAAGTGGTTATATCGTTGATAAATAAAATCAATATCAAAGGTCCCACTACCAATGAAGAAGCTAGAAATTCACAATAGCTAACATGAATTATTTTATCCACCGAATGGAGACAGTGACGGCATCATTTATGCCTCAATAGCTTTTGCTCTATAGGTGGATTTGTCAGCTACTGTTTTTTTTGGTATTCGTGGATTGACGGTGAATCTGTCAAATGTCAATTTTTTTCATCTGTTTTTAAAGTCGTTAGGTAGTTAGTGGGTAAAGTGCCAGTTTGTAAATATAAGATTAAGTAATTTAAAAATCATTTTAGCAGGAGAGTAAAACCTATATTATATATTTAAATGAAACCATTTTTTTAAATATAGTGGATCAAAAAGTTTACTTCCACCCAAAATTTTACAAAATTTTTATTATTTTTCTAGTTCGAAAACAATAAAATCTTGGTGACTTTTTATTAAAAATCCGACTACACTACTATATTCAGAAGATCCTACAATGGCGTGACGAATTCCTCATGTTGCTAGGTAATAGTAAAACTTTCACTGGTGAAATCCATCATGCAAACGTGTTGGAAAAAACAAAAGGGAGCAAATCCATAGTAGATAAACAGTAACATCTATTAATGCCAATTGCTAAACATAAATAACTTTAGTCTAAAAGAATCAAAGAGTTATCGATATAGTTTAAAGTTTTTGCAAAATTTCTAAATGCAGAGAAAAGAATATCAGAATGCTACCATGAGCATTAAGACGTGTCACACGATAATAATATTTTGTTCTGTAAAAATGCTTATCCATAAAAGAAATGACTAACTGATTAAGCTGCATCTTTCTTATTTTAAGCATGAAAAAGTGTCATTGGTAAAGAATAAATAAACCACTCTTCCCAACTAAAAAGCGGTATATCATAAAATTGAAAAAGAATTAACATTAACTTTGTTTTTATTATACATGATGTTTCAGAATTGTCCCTAAAGCTACCTACTGATTTTAATTATTGGCGAAATTTTTTTTCGGTAGTTCAACAATCGATTTGGTACCATCTTTTAATATCTACTCCAACGTTTATTGTAGAAAACTTTTCAGAACTGAATTGCCGTAGTTTATTACGGAGCTAAACGATTTGTTATAATTTGTAAAAGTGTTTCGCTTAGAATTGAAATTGAACTAGTTTTTTGGTACTGTGAGGTACTAAATTTCATTCAAGGTGTACCCATCTACTTCAGATGATAATTTTGTTGAAGCAGGTTGCCAATCTACTTACGAATACTACCAACAATAAGCTTTTATATAGTGTTATTGATGCAGCACATGTAAAAGTAATTTATTGATTACACCTTGACTTTTAAAAGCGGTTGTGTATGCTAATAACTATCAACTAGTCTTTTCAGTACTCGCTACCTATCATTTCTTTATAGTTATTGTATTTGATTTCGTTTAGAATGTGTTCTGTAGCCGTATTTTACACATTAGTTGCGTAGAGATACACAAATAAATCCGCAGTTTCAATTTATCGTACTACCATGAATATCACATGCAGTATACGTATGCTTTAGTATACAGGTTAACTTCCAAATATAATTTACATAATACACAATACAACATATTCCTGAAGATCAGTTTCTTTTAAGTAATTGTTACAAATTTAAAGCAAACAAAAAGTTGAGGACTACAATTACAGTAAATATTGGACTGCTAGCTGGGAGTGTCTTAAACGGTGGTCGAACTCTCCAAAAAAAATTTTAAAATTAGCCTGTAATTTCAAGTTATATACTTTTGATACATCAAGTTTATTTTTGTGAAGAATGTTTTTGAGACTACACACAAAGATGTCGACTAGAAGAACTTGATAATAATATGTAGAAGTGCGGTCTCCATCCAATTGTTCAATGAAGGACGTGTCTGGATTTCATAATAACTCAGGGATATTCATCGGTTCACACGTGCGTATTGTGGAAATCAAGAACTCCGGCGCCTTCAATAAAAAGAATATCGGCAGCAAAGTTGGGGTTTTCAGTAAAACTGCATAAAAACCGCTGGCAAAATCAAACATGTTTAATGAACAGGTGGATTTAAGGGTTGCACCCGTTATATATGGTTCTTTTGAACGGAGAAAGCGACGATACTCATACTCGTACTTTAAGTTAAGAATTATTTCGATATGCAGCAATAAAGGTTTTGATAGCCTGTTTTTACTTTTACACAAAGTTGGCTGGCAACATTTACAGAATATTAAGTTTGCACTAACATTATTCTGTACGACACTTGAAAAGGCCGAAAGTTTAAAAATTAAGCACACTATGTTTCCAAAGCTGATAAATTTGAACACGCCTACCATAACGAATTAATTTGCTGGATTTGACTTTTCCACTACCTTTTTAAGAATATAAAAATATATACGAGGTCCCATTTAAGACAAGAAAGTTCAAATCACTTTGTGATACTGAGAATGCAATTGAATTGTGGAAAACGCCAAAATATATACCATATCATGATTGTTGTAACCTCGACTTAAAAAGTATGAAATATACATAAAACTATTCCCCTTCATTTTCAAAGCACGTTTTTTAATTTTTCTCAGAAGTGTAAAATTCTACCTTGATTAATAAAGATTATTCTTATGTACAAACAAACCAAAAACTCTTTTATTTTAGTTAATAAAGATGACATTTAAAGTATAATTTTGTTTTTTGTCAATGGTGGTGATGAAAGAGCATTCCATTTATATTCTAGTTGTAATTGATTAGGTTTTATGGCGCTTGTTGGATTCACTGCTATAAATTGACATCGCCAAATTAGTAAAGTAATTCATTTAACATGATTTACATGTTAATAAAGACAGCAATAAAAATATAATAATAGATAGTGTGGTTAATCATTAGACGTTGCAAGACCAAATAAAAATATATCAACCTTGGGTACATACGAGGGCAGCATGAAAAGTTTCCAGTATAACAAAGATAAGTATTTTTTTGTCAAATTCAGTTTTATTTCTTAAGATAATCCTTTTTCTGATTGATGTTCTCCTCTTTTGAATCGGTTTAACTTGTTCGATAAAAATCTCTGTCCTTCGAGCCAAACTTTGAGCGTTGGAAACACAAAAATGTTGCAGGGGCCAGATCTGGTGAATAGGGTACGTGGTGTGTAAGTGAACTCCAATTCGTGAATTCTTGCCTCGGTGGTCAGTGAAGCGTGAAACAGTGGAATACAAAATTAATTTCTTTTCAAATATTCCCGGTTTCCAGCAGTTTCTCCCTTCAGCTTGTCTAGTAGTGATGCGTAGTTTGCTCTTGTTACCATTAGGGCTTTGAAAATATTAATTCGAATGCGTTTTTGGGCCTCAGTAAGCAAGTGCGGCATCCAACACACGATTAGTTTTTTCATGCTCAAATCGTTAGTGAATATATGGCAAACACATCCTTTCGAGTTGACCACAGCCTCTGCTACTTCTGTAACCTTAATTCGACGGTAGTCCGTTTGATGAATCTTTCCAACGTTATCGGTAGTGTTTGCAGTCCATCGTCAACCAAGTTGATATGACCACGTTTAAGTTTAGTTGCCAAATATTTAACTGTGTCAAATGGCGGTGTAGACTCCCAGACTAAATAGCGCAACAGTTTGAATTTGCGCGGGCGTATTGCCTGCCAAATGCAAGAATTGAATACAACTCGATATTGGATTTTCTCAATTTTGATTTTTATAGAACTTCTAACGCTGGTTGACACAAACGGTTGTTAAATAGTAACCGAGCGTCCAACTTGGCTGAAATTTTTAACCATATTTTCCAATTTTGACGCCATCGTTATATTGTAACTTGACTTGTAGTCTCCAAGCTACCGATTTAATTGAAGATGTCAAAGAAATTAAAAATTAAGTATATTATTACTGTATAAGGACTTTGATAATACTTATGTCCAAATTTTATTATACTTAAAAATATACTTTTTCACATTTTTTTCGGCTTCTTTGATATTACGCTAACCTTTATCTAGGTGAAGCTTTCTTGAATGGGTTTTGTCTGGATACCAAATGATATTATTTGCCCACTCCAACTGTCTTGAATTTTCAGATTATACAACTTTAACTCCACTTTACGTGCGCTTCACGAAATTAGCAGAGACTAGACACACTCGTGTTTTGTTGACTCTCGGGGAAACCAGCAGGCAACACGAACTCATGAGACGAATAAACACGAGTCTGTCTAGTTTCTACTAATTTCGTGAAGCGCACGGAAAGTGGTGAACTTTAGTTTAGGCCAGTAACACCAAAATCCGGATATCCGGATAGTAAATTTTCCGATTCCGGATAAGGGCTCTATTAATTGTATAATTAGTAGAGATGACAAAGGCAGGTCAAATTATTACTTTTTTTGCAGCGACTAGACAGACTCGTGTTTTGTCGACTCTCGGGGAAACCAGTAGACAACACAACCTTTTCTTATGAGATGAATAGACACGAGTCTGTCTAGTCGCTGCAAAAAAGTAATAATTTCACCTGCCTTGGTCATCTCTAATAATTAGATACAAAAAAGAAATTAAACTCTACTAATAGGTTATTTTATGTTACTAAAATGGAAACTAACATGTTTTTAAATTAGAATTTTGAGACTGTTCAAGGAATCAAATGGAAAAATGTTAGATATTCATTAAAAATCTAGCAATATGTCTGAATTTAATAATGTCAACTGACTTTCATAAAATTATTTATTTTACGCGAAAACGTATAACTAAATAGCTGAAATTCGTACTATTAAATATTTAACATTACACATTGACGGAAGTTTCGTTCTGCTTACAATTAGTACTAACGTGATTCTAGTATTTAACGTACAACAAATAGATGATTCAGCAATCATCTCATATCACTGTTTAAATTTACATAATTTTTCATGCTCTATAATGAACAACATTATACATTGTCTGAAACAGATACGAATACATATTACGTACATGATAACATACGTTTGTGAATACACAGCAATGTCTATCTCGGATGTTAAGACTGTTGCAGATCTTTCACGTAGTGACGCTTGGTGCTCAACTGTACATATGTATTTGTTTGTAATCGCGCATGTATATATATTCCTCAAGTAATTTTAGACAAGGAAGTTTTGAAAAAATTTAAAAACCAGTGCTTTTCAGAAATTATTGAGATGAAATGTTGCGTCACCACGTCGTTGGATTGACTAATGGATAATATCCTTTTGCCACCCACGTTTTAAAGACAATCAGCCAGAAAAAGGAATTTTGTTATAGAAAACCGAGCTCTTTACCACTACAGGAACGGTTACTTCGGACAAGTGGATAAAGTGAAGTCACTAGATGTGCTGCTGATGACAGATAACTTCTGAGATTATAGTTGTAACATTACAATATATAAGAAATGACTAATTACAATAATTCGAAATTTGTCACAGTATCAACATTTTGATAACTAGTGATAAGTTATTTAATTCATTGACGGAGATCTGGGCCCAGTGTCCCTTTTTTATGTTTTCTATCCCACTGACTAAAATAGAAGATTCCTTTCTTTCTTCGTAGCATTCACTGTTGTTCCTCATATATGGCATTGCTTTTACTACTACCTATCAGTCTTGTTAGTGTTCGACATCAACAGTTTCTTGTTTACCTATAAATATCTAATTTTTGTTATTACGTGATGCCAAGAATATTTAATAATAAGCAATATGCCGACATATGAGTTTCGTGATGGTAGTGGCGAAGCAGCATTTCGAGAGTACCGCAGGCGGTTTCCAAACGGAAGACATCCAAATTTAATTAAATTGCAATAAATAAATAATAGTTATAAGGAAGAACTGAGATATTATCACACAAGCATAATACACTACTATAATGTACATATAGTTATTTAGTACTTAAACTTCAACTTTAAACTTTACAGTTTATTTTAAAATCTTTTTATAACAAAACAAAAATAATATAGATACGACGATACATTCTTAAAATTAAGATGTTTGATCCAAAAATAATTAATTTTGTTCATACATTGTACAGGGCAAGTCAACCTTTTGGCAAAGTTTATTTCTTCGCCAAAGAAAGGTAACATTTAAACGTACGTATATAATAACTATCGGTGCATAATCTAAATATATCTATAACTTCACTACAACTAAAAACAAGACACAAAACATTGAACTTTATAGGTCGGTATTGAAAAATAGATCATCTAAGAGACCTCGTCTTTTATCTGAAGGTAGTAATGACAAATCGACCACCAATACATCGACTAATAAAATAACAGATATACAGGATAATGAGGAATGGAAAAGAATAATTACAAAGAATTAAAAAAAAAACTACCGAGGACCATAAATAACGCGGGCAAAGTCAATATCATTCCTAGAAAAGCATATTTATTTGTTTCTCGAGCCGATCCAATTACAGAAGAGAAAGATATGTTAGTTTTTGTTGCTCTTTCCAAATGCATCAGTAAAAGAAATCAAGTAGAAGGTCTTCAAAAAAAAGAGAACATTCTAAGTAACAATAAACTTTGCAAATTGCGGAAGTGCAATGTCACACAAATGCAGCTTATGTAACTCGTTTTTGTCAAAAGAAAATAACAATCAATCCACTAACATAGAACATATCATACCTAGAACTACACAGTACACCAACATCGTACCAAATTAAAACATTAAGACTGTATATCTCAGTGTACCGTAGCTTGAAAATTGCATACACGAGGCTGAAATATTAGCAAATACAGTTGATCAGTGATTTTCTATATATTATGGAACATTGGCGGGTGAAGATCCAACTTTTCATAGACCGCGCAACAGATTAGAGGCTATTGGTAAGTTACCGCAGAAGATCTGGTGTATGTGGAAGTGCAGAATACTCAATAGAACGCTGGAATTCAGAGCTGGAATACAAAACACAGTACTTTCAGGACGTACACATCATAAAAAGTTACGACTTTTTTAATGTGGTGACGGCCCAACGAGGTGTATAAACTTTTAAAACTTGTCATAACCTCGGGAACCTTTTTAGTGTGTAAAGTGTTCCATTGCAGTAAAGGGTGAAGCGCAGTTAATTGTATTCCAACTGCGAATGGTGACTTGGGAGTGTACCGAATCCACTAAGAAAATATTTTAGTCCTAGCGGAATTCGAACACACATCGTCTAACTCTGCCCAGACAAGCACATGCCCTCTTACCATTGGACCACCGAACCGCAATTATTTCTAAAAGACCTTTTTACAAGAATTCCTCTGCCTCAAATTAAGTAGGCCAAGCAATCTAGATGTACTATCTAATTCACAATCAAAGGTAGCCATGTTGAAATGGTCGATTCTGCAGTTCCGTTTGTTAAAGAAGAGCACAGAACTCGTTTTGTTGGCACTTAAAACCAATTTATTCGCTATCATTCAACTAGCTGCCACGATAAGGTTAATGGTATTTGGTATGGTGACGATTGCATTACTATTATCAACATATAATGCTATAGCAGCTGCACTACTCGGACAATTATGGAGATCATTGATAATAAGACTGGTCGCAGTACGGATTCCCGAGGAACGCCTCTTTTCACAACTGTACTACCAGAAAAGCAATTATCAATGCTAATATATTAACTTCTCGTCGATAGGTCAGATTCGAATCACTTTAAGTGAACCCTATTTGATTCTATGTCTCAAGTTTGTAGAGCAAAAGAGAGTGGTTTACACAATCGAATGCCTTAGAAAGATCTATCAGCATACTGAAGTAAGGTACTTAAGAATTAGCGTTGACTCGTGAGACTGATAAGGGCACTGATAGTAAATGTACCTGGTTGATTCTTATCTAGTAACCGGAAAGGTATAGTACCTAACCCGTGAGGTATTGTGTGAAATGAATACGTCTATAATGTTAAGTATTATTCCAACATTTTCAATTTCAGTTAGGCCACTACATAAAAAAGACAATCTTCAGGTATGCGCGAATTACAGGATGACCTAATACAGTATTTCTAAAACAAATGAGTAGGTAATGTTCTACCTAACAATAGCGATAGCAACAGCGGAATTTTAATTGCTAACCATACTACAAACAAAAACCGCATATTACGCAGTAAAGATGTTAAAGAACGTCAAAGGAATGAAATTCGCTCAAGTCGAAAATTGAAAAGGTAAATAATGTTGTCGTTACTAAATTTATCTAAAATGTCACGTACGCATGTTATATTAATTATACAGCCAAAATAATATATATTCTTAGGGTATCAAATATTAATCTTTAATATATCATATTTTAAAACTTTCATGTTACATTTTTTTTGTGCATTTCACTTACTGATTTGTGCTGGTAAAATATTCAGTGTTACGACAATAACTTATTCGCCTAACACTGCAACTACACGAGGGTACTCCGAAAAGTATCAAGCCCTATCAGGAAGATGGCGTTAATCGTCAAAAATATTTAATTATAATTGTGCATGCTTTGAAAGACATATTGACTGAAGATTTAGGAATGGAAAAGCTAACCCACTCAGGACAAAAAACACATTTGAATGAATATTTCCCTGTTGAAGCAGTTTAAGCGAAATAAGTTGGAGCTTTGGCGTCGACTAATAAACTGTAGATATAACTTGGATACACAAATATACTCTTGAAGGCAAGGCACAGTCAAAACAGTAGGCTGCGAAAGACGAATCAGCTCCAAAAAGGCGAAAACTGTTCCATCAGTCGTGAAAGTGATCGTGACTATTCTTGGTGATTGTCATGAGGTTGTGTTAATCGACCATCTTGGAAAAGGAAAAACAACATACTAGGCATAATTAATTAATAAGTTGGAGGCAGAAATTGCGATTTCATTTGAAGAAAAAGAAAGTTTTGTTCCACTAAGACCGCACCGTTTCACAATTTAGTGATCGCTATGGCAAAAAGTCACGAATTAGGAGTCGAATTGATAGACCAACCACCCTACTCACCAAATCTGGCCCCCGGCGACGTTTTTCCCTTTCCTAAGTTCAAAGTTTCGATCAGATGGCAGACATTTTCACGGAATGAGGAGACGTAAACACTTATTTTGCGGAATAAGATGCTAATTACTCTTTGAACGAATTAAAGATGGAAGCATCGTTGGGAAAAGTGTATAAAACTGAATTTGACAAAAAAAATCTTGTTCTTTTGTTAGGCTACAAACTTTTTAGAGTACCCACGTACTATTGCAGTTCACTCTTCTGTTCCCATTCACCAATATAAAATGTTTTTTGAGAAAATGTCAGCACTTGATATTTTATATTGTTTATCAAGTAGATGGGAAAGGTAATAAATTTAAACAACATAATTGTTGTGTTTTACATATGTAAAAGAACAACGTTTGACCTTATGCAAGAAGGTAACGCCTGTCTGTGAAAAGTTTATGCATCGGAGTTTATTTTACGAAATTATATAATGAAGGTGATCTAGACCAATCTAAGTGTATAAATGGGAAAATACCGATTATGAAAGCTAGGGAACCACAACCTGTATGTGTAGTTAACAAATAAGTGTGACGATGAGCCTATTAAGTATTAAATCAGTTTGTAATAAAAGTAATGCTTTTTCTGAAAAAATACGTACATATTTTTGAAATTAATTAAATAATGTAATTATGAGAAATTGTGATAATAAATTTCTATATACTCGCGCACGAACATAATAACATAATTTTCACAAATAGTATTTACGCGAAAATCGTTTACTTCGCAAATATTTGATGATTACAAACAAATACATTTGTAAATTAAATTACGGTTAGCTCAAGGCAATATTTTAGCGGCAAAAGTACGCAGTAAAAATCCTTCTTAAAAAAAAATGCAAAAATAAATTAGGATTAACTAATCCGGTAAGGGGTTGGCATGTTCTGACTAATTTTGGTGGAAATATGCATTTCTTTTAAATTAATTGTAGTTAATTGAGGAAGTTTCAGAGAAGCCGATTTATCGATTTCGTTAATTTGACGAAAAAAGATGGTAAAATTTCACAAAACTATATTTACGATAGCTATTTATTAAACAATAGCTATCGGTTTTGAATTATGCATAATTTATCTTTAGGCTTGCTGAAAGCCATCTACAAAATTACAAATGAAATAAGATTATTACATAAAATATCACAGATATTACAATATAACAAAATAGAGTAGCAATTTAAGTTGAGATTTTTTCCTTATGAAATTATTTGTAGAACATACAGTTATAAGTTGTACAGTACGGCAGTACTAAGTAGATTACTTAATAAAGAATTAATTCAAGAAAGATTAAAACTAGGTGTATATGAAGATGAACACAACTACTGGTAGTATAGTAAATGCTAAAGAATAAAATCTAGGTGTTTTTTTTTCTTTTTTTTTCATCTCCTTCTATCTGCACAATAAATTCAAATTAATTTTTTCTTTGGATCGATGCCACCAATCTTTGGTGACATCGATCGGTCAGCAGATAATACTCAAGAATATATGTGGTGAAAGGAAACTACTACTAAAGTCATAAAACACTTCAAGAAAGTAGTATTTTTTATCAATAAGTGTCAAAATGCAGTTATATATTGATACACAGCGGAAACGGTGGTTTACCTGGTCTAAAGCTATGTTGGGAGGTATTACCATTCTAAAATCGACTCCAATATACGCAACACAGCATACTCAAACAACTATGCAAGACCGACGACACGGATACCGGACGGTAGTTCTCAATAGATTTTTGGTCACCGTTTTGTAGTCCGGTGTTTTCCGTGACACTCAAAGCATCTGGAAGAATTCCGAGTTGAAAAGAAAGGTTTGTAAAATATGCTGAAGAAGGACATAAGTAAAACTTCATTTGTTTGATTAAGAAGGAAGGTATTTAGTCAGGACCACTGAATCTTTTTTTAAGTTCTTCCTCGAAATGTTCAAGAAGTAGCATACTGTTCGGATTGTGAAATTAATCGTTAGGTGTATTGGTAACCTTAGGAAATATTAATAAAGTAGGTATTGAAAATTGTATAAACAACATAACAATGTTATTTTCTCGGTAATATATCTTGTGTAATAACACTTTTATTTGTTAAATGATTAATAACATGCCAGGTTAATTTATTTTTGTTGTCGAAATATAAAATTTTGTTAAAATGGTATTTGTTTTTAACGTAAGAACATAGATCGCCATAATTTTGCTTTTAGTACTCAAATAGTATTCAAATAAAACAAGGTTAAGGCTAATTTAAGCATAAACAGAGATTGTTCAATTCTTGTATTCAATTCTGTGTATATTTATTTTTTCTAATACGACGTTTTGAAGGAAAGCATACCGCAAAATAATGCAATATATAATTTAAAAAACGAATAAATTTGTCATTGTGATTATTAATACAATATATGAAAATCAATTTTAATCAGGTAGTTCGAGTAAATACCTTATCGCACGTCGTTTGAAATTACAGGGTGAGTTGGACTAAACTCCAGGAATGTATTGTACACATGAAAATATACATACATTTGCATTTTTTTAATCATAACGCTCTTTTAATAAATGTTCAAGAATACCGTAATTGACTTCATTTTATGCAGCTGTAGGATTCCCATTACAAAAGCCACACACATTACCATATTAGCATATTCTAGATTTGGATAATGTGGAATTTTCTAACAAAATAATATACAAATTTGAAAATAAAGGTTAAATCGCTATTAAAATACACTGACACTGACACATATTAGAACAAAAGGATATTATTCAGACGATTTTGATCTTGGAAAGGATTGATTGACCGACCTAGCCAGTACATTATATGTGATAAGAAGCGAAAAGAACTTAATGTAGAACGTACCTGACTTTTTTTACATAGGTAATCAATACGCGGATATTTGTATTTTATTTAAGACATATTAATTCGAAAACAAGCGAAAATTTAGACCATTTGCAAGAACAGTAGTTAATTTTTTTTAATTCTTCAGAACAAATGAAAATTAGATAGAAGCATATGAGTTTCGTTACATTATTTCCATGCGTACAGTCCTAAAGTTTGATCCATTCCTCACGGTTCATCCTCTGTAAAGCTTTAGGAATCGATTCTCAACCATCAGGTTAACTGTACGGTCTGACATTGGGAGTCGCCAACATCTTCTCGATTTAAATTTTATTTTGGTACTTCGAACATGAATCACGAATTAAGACGAAATCATAGCGGTAAGCCCCACATCCCCGTCGATTTTCGTAGTAATGTCACGTGGTGTCATGCAGGTACTCCGACAAATTCCGAGAAAGGATTTATTCGACTTCACTGCTCTTTGTTGCTATAGCAATCGTTTTGATCAGGACCTTTATACTAGATAGCTTTCTATGCCTATTTTTAGTGTATCGATGTTCACGTAAGGCGGTTCCCCGGAGATTATCCTAAGGAAAAGGTGAATTCTCAAATTAGTAAGAAATTTAAAGAAAACAAGCAACCTTTTCCTGTGACATCTTCCAAAAATTTTAAAATATTGTCTAGTTTTGCAATCGTCTAACAAAATATATTAAATTAGATGTCTAACTCCATACTATTGTATATCTAATCACAAGAGTACGGTTAATGTTCAAAAAGTAACAGCAACTATGTATATAGAAGACAACATGACTGCAAGCTTTTAAGATCTTTACACGGACTTCTGGGCCGCATGTAAATAATAACATTTGTGTGTGTGATAATTAGAGAGGACAAAGACAGGTGAAATTATTATTGTTTTACAGCGACTAGACAGACTCGTGTTTTGTCGACTCTCGGGGAAACCAGTAGGCAACACGAACCGTTTCTTATGAGACGAACAGACATGAGTCTGTCTAGTCACTTGCAAAAAAGTAATAATTTCATCTGCCTTGGTCATCTCTAGTGATTTCTACGCCTTCGTTCATAAGAAGTCTAATGTTTTGAATTTACTACTGCAATTATAACATTTTATCACTATTGCTAGTAATTGAGAATTACTAAATTAGTGATAAACCATTTCGACAAATTTAGCATAATATAGTTGTTAGCATAATAAGTATGTCCATTGTTATCAATTAGAGTAGCGTAATATTTATAGAAAGTTAAAAATATCCATATACATCCATTATACTGTTATTTTCTTGTTCAATACTTTACAACAGAAAAAAGCAATATCGGATTAAATAATCGATACATCAGTAGAAGAGTGAGTTGCATATATGTATGTGTATGTATGTAGGTATGTACCATACATATTCCTTTAAAATTACTGACGCCTCGAACTAAATAAATTTACTCTTTCGAGAAAATTCTTGTATGAATCGCCTGAAAATCCACATCGTTTTTATTGAATCCTCTGATATAAAATCCTCTTAATGTTTGTTTTGGCTGTTCCTCGGTCCTACGTGTTCCTTTCATTTATTCCAAATGACTTGTTGTTTCAATGTTGCTTGATTTGAAATGTTCTTTATACTTGGTCTGTCAGAAAATGTTTATTGTGTGGAAACACTGTCGCTTATGAAGGTACCTCTTAGCTTAAATCGGAAGTCAAGCACCCTTCATAAAATGTTTTCGGGGACCCTACCCATCGACTACAACATTGGTTTTGCTATCAGAAAGTACTTACTTTGGAATGTCAGAAAGAAACTAGGGTCTCTTTCTCAAAGTAATGATTTGAATTTATTTTACAAACGTTGCTTGGTGGTCCCATATAGAAAACATAGTCGCTACGTCCAAAAACTAATGCAAAAGGTGGCGTTGGCTACCATGATCTGATTACTATTTAATGATATAAAGCCGAACGTATTTATAAGACCAAGTGAGAGGCAAAGACGAGTCATGGCGACGCTTGCAAGAGATTGCTGGTCTTTGTGGCTGGAACACTCAACATCCCAAACTGCAGCAAGTATGCGCTCCAAGGTGCTTCATCTGAAGAAATATGGCTGCTGGAGTTGGTAGTCACTGTTCTCACAGCGGAAATTTGCGCGCCGGTTCGAGCTGCGCTTTGCTTAACTGATCTCAAAATTGCAAGTAGAAACATCAATCCGTTGACCGATAGCAAGTATTATCAGAATTGTGTGGGATAACAACGTAGAAGCTATTGAACCCTATGATAATTTTCAGAATAGATGGAATGAAGTTAATTGCGCAGCGCGAAAGTCACTATTATCGGAACAAGCGAACAGCAGTCGATATCTGAGACTGCCCACAAGTGGCCTTCGCATGGTTTCAGGGATCCAATCTGGATAGGGAGCACCTTTTGAAGAATCGTCAGCCGGGGATTGACGAGACAGTGAAATACTTCCTCTGCAAATATCCAGAGCCGACGTCAATAAGAAAGGCAATGCTGCGTGAGGAGTGGCTGCCCCTTGGCAACCTAAGTAAGGCAGTGAGTGGAGAGAGGATGCTGAATGAGACTATTGTGGCATAAATGCTGTGTTCCTCCCTTATTTTTTGTTTTTTGTTCGTTTTAAGAAAGTAAATTATTAACAACTGTACATTAATAATTAAATTATTAAAAAAATAGCGAATTTAGATTTTTTTTCTAGAATAAGTTATTTAATTGTGCATTTATTAATTGCATATTATTCTATATCAAAAGCACTAATATTTCGCTTATTTAATATACTTTGTTTGTATTCATAATAATAAAGATAGCAATAGCGCGTACTTATTTTGAATCAGCTTGTATAATACATTTCAGAAGAGTATTGTGTGGATCAAGTTTACGAGCGGTAAATTATTTAGAGTTTAATGAATAAATCATTTTAAATTTGCATTTTCTTTTTTTATGGTTATTCTCTTCCTTATATCACATTCCCTTTATGATTGTATTGAAATGATATCATTAAAAGATTACTTATTAGTGGCAAGTACTCATTCAAATAGAAAATAATGACGTTGGTTATATGCTATGTGCTAAAATACAAAAACAAAAGCAAGACGTGAATAAAATGCACGTAGTTTTAGTGTAGTAGATATACACAATGAAACCTGTGTTAAATACGTCATATTACTGAATCTATTTCATGTAAGATGAATATTATTATTATTAACTGTGCATGTTACATTCTAGGAAGTTATTTACGTTGTACAGTTCCACTATACCTGAATACGTCTTTGAATGTGCGTAAAACATTGTAACGTAATGTATTAATTGGTGTCTATTAAATCTTAAAGTTTCCGGGATATTTTAGAAAAAGGGATGTTATTTAGTAACCACCGCACTAACTTTTCGTTTTTTGATTTGATTAATTTGATTATGGCGGGGATGATGATATGATATTTTTTCGGTACAAATCAACATAAAACGGTAATAAGACGTTAGCATTATCTTAATTCTAAAGATTGGAAAATTGGTGTAGAGACTGTCAAATGAGTGTCCTCCACAGCCGTCATTTTCGAATATCTCGGAAACGAGAAGCGATTCCATCATATCAAATTTTCAAAAACCGAAAAGTTGGTCGGTGGCTGTTGAATAAATTAGCACGAAGTCTTAATCTCAAATATTTCGAAAATAGGATTGGACACAAAACGGAACAAACCAGTGCAAGGCGTTACAATTGCCGAATTCCTAAAAACCAAAATATTGGTACAGTTGCTATTAACAAGGGTCTCCCCAAGCACTCATTCCTGTACATCTAACTTTTATTTTTCGATTATCGCGAGAGGGGAATGGGCACAAAATAACATTTTTATGCCACAAATTAAGAGAAAAACGAGCGCAAAGCATAGCCATTATCAAATTTTGAAAAAATATTGATGGGGAAGCAGCTAAATAAGGATCTGCAGCGGCCCTCATCCCTGCATGTGTTTCCACTGTTTATTCAAAATTACCCGCGGAAGTAAAAAAGATAATTTAGTTACTGTGAATCAAAAAACTTTCGTTTGCACCCTCTTGTGTCAACATTAAATAATTTAGTAATTTTAATAGTTACAATATTACCTTACAAATATAACATTGCATCATAAAAATGTCATACCTAGATGCAAATACCAACTGTTCCCTTTTACAAAGTATAATTATGTTAAAATAAGCGTTCGGGAAGATTAATCTAGTGTCGTGATCCGCAGTAATCGTTCAGATGAAATTTGCGAAATTATCATTTATAACTTCATTTAACATTACAGATGGATATATGGAAGTTATACTTGATTGATCAGTTTACTCGATTACTTAACAATTCTTGTAACTAGTTCAAAGTGCCGTTAAGCTTTACGTTCACTTAGTTGGTTAGTGTTAAATGCTATCAAAATATTCCCTTAAACAACCATTGCCACTCACAGTTCTTGCATTCGTCTGTGCAGTAGAAATGGAACGCCTTTTCTTTTCGGTTTTGCTAGTATTTTTATTTGTTCCCAATATCAATCCAAACGCGGTTGTCAAAAGAAGTAACAGAGGTATACTTTCCCGCAGTAAAAGATATATCGTCTTTCCGGAAGGTTCTACCTTGTCTGTAAGTTTTTATTGTATTATTTACATCTTAAACGTGTCTGTAATTAATTTTATTACTGCTCTTTATCTTAGAATCCGAACAGTGAAAATATTTTGTATTTATTTATACATATACAGGGTTAGTACTAGTCTCAAAACGGTCTGTTTCGAAGTTTTTTGAAGTTTCGTAACATTTATAATTGAAAATAACGACATTTTTACATTCTTTCGCTTCCGTTTTGATTAGTAATTGCTTCTTACTTTTTTTTAATGATAGACCTAGTATATTGTTGTATTTTCGAAAGCAGATTAAAAAAAAAAACTTTCAGAAATATATCTACATCTTTATTAGTGTTAATAGAAGCGCAAACCAAAAACTAAAAAAATATCTAATAACCTAAAATCAAAATATCTTTGATACCACCGGGATTTTAATGTAACTCGTCAAATTGTTGTCCTAAGTTGTTGGTGTCACTATTTTTTGGTTTTGTTAGTTATTTACCATGGCAGTGAGCGAATTGGCATCTTGATGATGCGTCGATATGGTGGTCTTTTGAAGTTCTTTTAAAGTAGTTCGCACATGATTTAATATGACCAATTAGTAAAGGTACGGTGTATCGAACAATTTGAAAGTACAATACTTAAAGTTTTCTTTCCAAGCCCAAACTGACCTACTCATTCAAACGATAATATTTGGTTGCAACGGGATGAAGCTCCTCCACATTTTGCACGTAATGTTCGTGATTTTCTAGACGGAATATTTTTTCCAGGTTGGATCGAACGCAGCCACTGGATTTTTTTTTGTGTGATCATTTGAAATGTCAAATGTATAAAAATCGACAAAATAATGTTAAACAATTAGAAGAACGAATAACTGAAGAAATCAACCATATTATGCCACAAGTTATATAAAGTGCAATGTGATATTTTGTGTGCATCACTGCCAATTTGAATATTTATTGTAGTCTGAATCAAATTTCATTGTCGTTTTGCGTATCACCTATTTATTGATAAAAATTAATATGATGTTGTTGAAACTATGACAGCCTTTTAGTCTGCTTCCAAAAATATAAAAAAAGTAAGAAGTAATCTCTATAAAACCAATATTTTAAACTATAACAGGATACGGTTAATTTTAATTACTTGGTTATTATTAACTATAATATGGAAGAGTTGCTTCGTTAAATTAATGTAGAAGGTCCGTACCATTAGTAGCTGTGTCAATAGATTGAAATCGGCAAAATGAACAAAAGTCGATTTTATCAAATAGCGCTCCCCTCAAACGAGCGAAATTTTCAATTCTATGGAAAAATTCATACGCACTTTGATATAATCAATTTTTTGCAAATATTCTTCTTGTAAAAATAGATTAATGTAATAGTGTGGATAATAATATTAAACGTCAGACCATTAGACATTTATTTTATATGTTGTTAAAAAAGATGGACAAGAATGAAAACTCGACATTTCGCTCACAATCATATGGGGCTTCTTCAGGAGAAGAAATGTGGTAGGTAACACTGAACAGAACAAGAACAATAACTCAATGTGTAAACCACGCCAGAGACGAAACTAGTTGAGCGGTGAGCAGTTGATCACGGTAACTCAGCATGTGAACCATGCTAGAGACGAAAATAACTGGCTCGCAGCTCTACTGAAGAAACACCATGTGATTGTGGGCAAAAAGTTGAGTTTTCGCTGACTCTGGCCGTGGAAGCTCACGTTATTATTTTAATTATTTTTCATAAAGATTGTTTATAGAAATAAATTATAAAACGAAAGTCATATGTTGACGACAATGATGCAAAGATAGTAATCCTTGAATACTTCGCAGCATAACCCATAAACTTTCTAAAGGAGGTAGAAATTGTTCTTAGAATTACGTCGAAATCTATTCATAAAATCCTATTGAGATCAGGTTCAACATAAAGGTCCTATTTTAAGGATAGCGTTTTTCGAATGATTCTTGACAAAATCTCAAAAAAATGCAGAATTTTTAAAATAAATAACATGGACTGATGAAGCTAAGTTTACTAAAAACGTCTTATATAATACATTCAGCAGTTATTTTTGGGCAGACGAAAATTTTCAAGTATTCTACAACTTAAATGTTTTTTGGGTGATACTTTTACAACGAAAATTTAACTGAAGAACGGTATTTGTATGCTTTGCGAAACGTAGTGGAAACATCCAACTATCTCCCAACTTCAATGGAATATGCCATAATTTCGTTCGACTTGCAAGTAACAACGAACAATGAACTTTAACTTTTATGAAAAAATAAAGCAAATATCTGACATTTAATATTATTTTCCACCGTAATTTACCATTGCAGTAATGTATTTTTATATGAACGATAATTGCAAAAATTGATTATATCACAGTAAGAACACGTTTTCCACATAGGAGGTTGTAAATTAATTTCTATAGAACTGAAAATTATACTTACTGAAGGGGATTTTCGAAAAAATCGACTTTTGCCAATTTTGTCGATTCAAAATTCGATTCGCCAGCTTAAACACCCTGCATAGTATTTTTAATCTATTGACACGGCTATTAATAGTATTGACCTTTTACATTAGTTTAACGAAACAACTCTTCCATAACCAGCATAGTTTATAATAAATAAGTAATTAAAGTTAACACCGCAAGTCTTATTTTTTTTGTTTTATCGTTCCTGTAGAATGATAAAATTTGGGTATAGGTGTCTACAATCCTGTTTCAGAATCCAAATTTCTGGTAAAATAATAGATAATAAGGAAGTTGACATTCGGCATAACTGAAAGTAATATGTCTTCAGAAATATTTTAAATAATCTTTGTGCAATTGAATATATACGAAAAATTTTAATTTTCTATTCCAT
This sequence comes from Oryctes borbonicus, assembly GCA_902654985.2. Lineage (NCBI taxonomy): Eukaryota > Metazoa > Arthropoda > Insecta > Coleoptera > Scarabaeidae > Oryctes > Oryctes borbonicus. The sequence goes on along the minus strand of LR736895.1, from coordinate 588,564 downwards.
TTACCCTAAGCTCAAGACGTCGCATATTGTATATCCATGAAAGAAAAGATACTTCACCCAACAAGAAGTCCGTCTCGGCACTCGATATTATCAGACTGAATATTGACATCTATCCGTGTAATATTGCTTAAGACAATGTAATATGTTATAACGTATAACGCCTTATTCATACATGGTTATCTTTCTTGTTAGATAGCCATTTGTATGACCGCGCAGGTACTCGGTCCTGCTAACATCTTTACGGAAGGTTTGAATTGGGGTATCTCGTATGAACTTCCCAACGATTCGTCCGAATTTCGAGAACATCTTTTTCCGAAACGAGTTATGCAACGTCGACATCGGAGAGACCTGTATCAAAAGATGGAGCTGATAATGAATTCGTAAGTATATCGTTAAACAAAGTTGAATGTCTCTGTAACCAAGTGAAATGGAGAAGTAAGTAACATGTTGAATTGCTAATAACCGAAGTGCCGCGCAATTAGAAAATTATATTTATTTGACTCTTGGAGACCAATTTCTTTTGTGTAGGCATTAATATCTCAAATATTTACCATTGTTACTTAATTTGAATCTAATTGCAGAAAAAAATAATTGAATCAGAATATTTTTATTTACAAATATTTATAACATAAATATTGCTAAAAAGAAGAATTAATACCACCACATAGATGTAACTAGAAGATTTAGAATCTTGAAGTTTTGATAACAATAAGCGATTGATAATAGGCGCCAATAACAAAACAACATCTGATTTTGTTTTTAAATATAGCATGATTGATTGAAACCATTTGTTAAGCTGTAAAAACATAATTTAGAAGCCAGTAGAATTCGAATCTTTCCCCTACCGAATTCTCGATTGCACCTCATTTATACTTACGTAGGTACATATGTACTGGAGTAAGCGAATTAATAGGAGTCATGTAACTGTTTGATTATATGAATAGGACCGTTCTTTGTAAATATCGGCTATTTGTTAAAAAGACAATAATAAACTTTTTAATAATGCGATGAAGATAAAGTTGGTAAGATACCTGATCAATCAAAATAGAGCTAGAGCCATCACTGCCATCAAATCTTGTGATTGATGTCAAATGATGATGTGCAAATTTAACTAGATCATAAAAAAGCTTTATTTCTCCTGCAAAGCGAACATCCTTATCTTGGTAATAACGCGACATGAAGTACATGAAAATTTTCAAATGCTTGAAAAAACAACCCAAAGTACCGAAATAATATAAAGACAACTAGAGAGTATAAAAATAAAGAAAAAAGCAGACATTCTGCAAAGTATGGTCTTCGTTGCACAAGTGCTGATTATCCACATGCACAGCTGCGTTGCCAGGTTTAGTCTAATAGATTCGAAGCCAGATAAATTTCAGTCTATCGTTAAAAATGTAATATGCAGCACAGTCACTTTTTGCAAATAATTTGCACTTTTACAGATAAAAGTAATTTGCACTTAGTTCCAGGAATAGATGTCAAAAAAATATTCACTGTGCACAACAAATAGATGCTATGATTTTTTTACAACGATTTATTCAATGATAAGTCAACAATTTAGTGGGATTTACTGGCGGCAGAGTGAATGTTTTGTTGATAGTATACGGCACCTGGTTCAACAGATCAAATATTAAACATTGGCGTACCTAATACGCATGCGTTCTGAAATGTTCGTATTTTTTTCGCATTGTGTGTTCTTTATGTTTGCAAAACAATGCAGGGCTTATAATGAGGTATTATTAAGAAAAGTATATAAAGGTTTAATACAAACCTTATAGTTTGATATATTTAACCCAAATCCTTCTGTTGTCTTAATTAGTGTCGCTTAAAAGCGTTTAAAGGTTTGTTCCAATCAGAATTTTGAACCAACCTAGCAGAAACCATTAGTGTTACCGAATCAAGGTAAACCGTTTAAGGCACCAGGGGACGGTTGCATTTTTGCAGCTCTCTTACAGCAACGCCAGTAATTAATACTACCCACGTTACTGTGATTCTTTAAGACCGATTTGGCGTGGGGCTAAGTACCGACCGATTGGTGCTGGGTTAGGACAACATATATACCCAAGTTGGAGCATCAAGAACCTAAGTCAAATTCTTGTAGACCGATTAGTCTTATTTCTTTCACTAAAATATATTAGAATACTGAGTGGATATATTCGCACTGTATACCCTTCATCCGTACCAGTGTGCATATCAAGCAACTGAATCCAGTGAATTAGCCCTTTAGAAAACAAGAAGATTGTAGTTGGTATCTTTCTTGACATAGAAGGAGCGTTCAATAACGCACAAACTACATCAGTGACTAGAGCAATGGAGGGTAGGGTAATCGAACTAACTATTGCGGAATAAATCCATAGTATGCTCGGCATAGGCTGGTCCCACGTCCAGCGCTTTAAACCGGGCGACCGCTGGCCTTCGAGGGGTTTTTTCATTCCTGCTGTAGTCGCTTCTTATAGACGACCCGCTAGTAGTCGTGGAGGCACAGAGGCTTAAGTTAACTACCTTACATAAAGTGCTCAACATTAGTCACTACTGGTGCAAGAGATTGACACTTACAGCAAATCCGTACAAAACTGATTGTTCCATACACAAGAAGAAGGAAGCTGGAGTAATTGACCCTTTCAACACTTCTACGTGAGCAATTACACTTCTGTACGGAGGTAAATTATTTTACCTATTTAACCTTGAGAAGATACTAACTATCCTAGAATCCACATTTGGAGGTGGTAAAACTTGCCCTCTAAGAGAATGTGTATGTGACAGTGATTCGCCCTATGATCATGTACGGCGCCGTTATCTCGTCGCAGAGAATAGCCGGCTTGACAATTACTCGTGCGTTAAGTACCACACCTTGACTGGCTCTTAAAATTCTCCTGGATCTATGAAATGGAAAGCAGAACAACTGTTTACAGGTGTTAGTATAGAACATCGTTGGACAATTCCTTCGATGTATGTTATCCCGACAGGAACTGTTGGAGTGGCAATTGGGAATACTTAATTAAAGTTGACCGCCTTTACACTGATGGCTCCTGAATGCACACAGAAGTCACTGCAGGAATTTACTGTCGCAAACCGGATGAGCGGATACGTATTTACGACTGTCTTCCAAGCAGAAATATATCAATATGGGTGTCGGGATACTTTTGGGTAGATGTGTCAGATACAAGTCGATAAACATTTTTAAAGGTTTCAGACTCGTAGCTGCCTGCAGAAACAATATTAATACCTTGGTTAGGAACAACGAGGCAACTCACATTTCGATAGCAGGACACGCTGCCATGGATGACAATGAGGTGGCCGATGTCCTTGTCAAGAAGAGACCAAAGCACACTTTGCCGGGTCCAGAACTTCGAGTTGGCATATCCCTTAATCATGTTACCCACTGGGTTAAACAAGAAGTAATTCGAAACTGAGGTAGCTCCACAGGTCCATCTCATGCGAGGGTATTTATGTTGCCCAAAAAGACCGCAATCCTTGCCGGAAACGCTCGATTAAGGAAACACCTATACAGAATGGAATTTAGAAGAGAAGGGAACAATTGTACATATTTTGTGTCACTTTGCAGCGGTCTGCGAAAAACAATTTTTCCGAGCTGGGGGGTATTTTATGACGCCTGAGAGTCAGAAAAATTCGCAGCTGGAAGGATGGGTCTCGGCAAACTTTAAAATTATACTGCCGACCTACAATAGCCTTGTTGATCGAAATGTAGATGGCTTTGTAATTGTAATTACTTAATCAGTTGGCGTAAAAGTAAAAGCCGATAATATCTTATTATAACGGTAAATATGAATAAGGTAATCCAAATACAAAAATACGGAGCTTATTTACTTTATTTAACATTGTATATGTTGAGTAAAGTAATTGCGGAGATATAAAAGCTCGTGTTTTACAAATAAAATATAATACAAATTGGTAAACAGGTTTACATCAAATTACGAAATTTACAATATCCTGTTTACAATATTTACAAGAAGTAATCGATCAAATCAGACACTACAACCATAAACACTAGTAATTGAAAAAACTTATAAATATTACACAGTACACACGTTAATAATATAAAATACGGACAATTACTTAATTTTATTAGATTAGATAGATAAAAGATTTTTTTTAGGATGCGAATTATTCGCATTATTAGTATTACTCTATTGACTGAAGCGTTAAACAGTAATTGTAATGTAACATAACATAACATACAACTTCATATTTAGTACTATGACTATTAGGAAATTATCAATATATCAGAAGAATACAGTATGATACTTTATGTAACAATAAAGCTAGTACAAGTAATAATATTTTTTTTTTTATTCTCGTTTGTTATTTTATTTTTTTATGCAAGTATTTTAATAAAATCTGATTAAGCAATTGTCCTAAAAATCTTCCAAAATTGCCATGGCTTTTCACAGATTTTCTAGGGGAGTTCTTGCTTGTAAGGTTAGCAGTACTATGAGTATCAGAATAAACACAATTTGTGCAAGTCTACTTCAGCAAGTTAAAGTTACTGACAAGTTTGTCTTCTTTAATATGCCATCTTCTTGCAGAATGGGTTATAATGGTCGAGCTTGTATATTCCGAGCCTTGTGTGAAACGTCACGTAGATTTATGTCAAAAGGAGATAGCATCGTAGAGGAGTTACTAAGAATTGTGTTCAAGTAAGTAGAGATAACTTAATGCAATCATTTCTAGATTTCTAAACAAAAATGATTTGGTTTTGCCCGATGTCATTGATACATATGTGGCTCGAAAGGGTTTTAGTTTTACGATATCAAGTGTTTGTAACCCATAAAGACCACATATGTCAAGATAAGATCCCTTCTGGAATAATGAAATAGCAGTGGTTAGAAATTAACACGTGGTTAAAACTGTCGCAATGACAACCTAAGTTTCTGTTATAAGTTCAAATACAGAAAAAATGCAACTTTTGATTTTATTTTTAAGATTCATGAGGGTCATAAATGAGTACAAGATAGATAGCTAAACTCCTGAACTTGCAGATTTAACGATGTACGTCTTAGAAGCTATGGCTGGTAAATTCATTGGTCATAGTTTAAGTCTATAATAACAATATTTCTTACTGCAAGTTGAATGGTATATAGAATTGTTCTTTCTCGAAAAATTTGCTGCGCGATCTGACATTTGTATACAGATTCCATTTTAAAACAATATTTCATTTTAGTTTCCCTCTACAGAAGCTTCTACATTTTGAGCCAGACGAGCATAGGTTATATCATTGGGCTTATAGGATGGGACGAGATTCAGGTAAAGAATGCGAAGACCTTTTCCCTGCGTGTTCATTTTCATTAATAGAGATGGCATTGGGCGGTTACTCAGACTACGAAGACGCAGGGGATCCACCGAACGGCACATGATTCTTTAACCGATTCATCCTTCTAACTGTACTACCTCACAGCTTTAACTATTACATCTGATAATTACCAAATAATAAGCGTATGCAAATTTGCACTTGATTTTGGATGTACATGTTGAACAATATTATAAATTATTGTAAAAGTTATATCGATTTTGTCTGTCTGTTTTAGTTAAATTTAATGAGCCATACATCCGTTAATTGTTATCTGTAAAATGTAATTTCATACGTAATTATATAGTGACAAACAGATGATCCTTATTTCTGCACTTTTGTTAACTAACATCCATAAATGCTTAAAATTGGAACCGAATTATAAAAGGCACCGAATATAAGCTTTTCCAACTGTCACCTTGCTTTCAGTGAAAACAATTGCTTTCAATGCAAAGGTGGCAAAAAAGGCCTGAAAGCAACGAAAACAAGAACAGCGTGCAGAGTATTGCTTCACCTTAAGTAAAAAAAAAGGTATTAAATATTTTGCAGCATATATCAGCATATATAATTACCGCTTTTACCATGTTACTTAGGAACTTCACAGATCTGTATGCACTAAGTGGTGGTCAAATTTTAAACTGTTAATTAAAATAACTAATTCTAAGAACTGTTAAATCTTGTTTGAATCATGGTATCATGGAATCATGGTAAGTTCGACAAGTGTGGTCCATTTGATGCTTGATATGATTTTTAAATTTTTTACTTTCTAAATACGATAAAAATTTGCTTTCATTTCGTTTGCATTTTATTTGTATTTTTGTTTTACATCTTCCTTTGAGATAATACTTTTTAATATGATGCCTTTGCATCATTTTGTGGATTTGGGTCTAATGCTTTCTTTGATATCCAAAGGAAATACTAGACATATCCCCTACTTAAATCCACATTAACTTAAAACTTTCCACAGCATTACAAGCTCATACTGTTAAGCTGGCATACGAGTAACAGATTAACTGTACAATAGTTTGGCTTGCAGTTCACATGCTACATTCTTACCAGTCTATTATTTTAGTATCTATTACTTCAATATTCGTAAATTTAATAAAGATCAATGTCAATTATTAGTATAACAATACTATTCTTATTGTTATTGTATTATTGGGCGAAGCGTATGTTGTTATGATACTTTATATGTTATACTAAGTGCGTGCAATATACCGTTTTGCAAAAATCGGACAAGCAGCGTTTCGTCAGTTTTGGAAGAAATGCAATCCAACGTGGGAACTACCAAGTTCGTAGATACTACGTAGGTATTTGCCGTCAGTGCGCGAGAAGATTGAGAAATATGTGAAAACCGCAGTAAAAATTAAAAAAGAAATCCGTAGTATCGATTGTAGCACAGACAATGACTTCGAAAGGACCGTCACACCCTTATTTGTCTAGTGACAACTTTGAAATTTCACTAAAGCAGATGTTAATGATGGTCACCGATGCTGCCGCGATTATGCTTCGCACAGGTCAATTATTCAAAGCTGTTCAACCGAATTTGTTGCACATAACATGTTTGCTTCATGCTTTACACCTTGTAGCAGACATTATACTAAATCACTGTTCACAGTGTCCTGGCATACCGGAACCGCCGCAGCCGATGGTTAGAAAGAGCATTCTATCATCAAATTAGTGATTTTACAACTGGACGCTAAAGAAGCAGCTGTAATAAAGCTAAGTCAAATGCAATTCCAAAATCCTTAAGTTTCAGCTGATTTAAAAACTATTAACGACAATTACGTTCCAGTAGCTGATTCAGTAAAAAAATGGCAAAGCACTTCGTTGTCGTGGATTCGTGTGAAGTTGTTGACCACGTACAAACAGTGCTATATATTTTAGATTACGAAAAAAGTGTATTAGTCAGAAATTTTAAAATTTAATACAATATTACGTAAAAACGTCGAGTTTTTTTACCTTAAGTACGCGAATATTACATCGCTGTAGAACGGTCTTTTTCTGCGTATAAGCAGATATATACGCCGCAACGGACAGGTCTCAAAGAGACCACTGTAGAAACGTAGGCTATGATGCAGGAGTTGAAGGTCTCACTTCCGGATTTCTTTTCAGCCATCTAAGCATATTCGGTAAGTTGTTTACCATATTATGTTTGCATTTTCATAAATTCTCTTATTGTTTTTTATTTTAAATAACGCGCACGTTTATTTCGGCTGACCCAGCGCGGTGACGCTACTGCTAGGCAATCGATTTGTTGCGCTCTAGATCATTAGACAACCTTACTAGAATTTTGCCGAATCCAGAGGTGTTCCAACTTTTGGCAAGAAGTTTTAACAGGGCCTGCGATTTTACCTGTCATTAAAATCAACTGCCACGGCCAAATTTGAATCCGCGTCGTTTGGATCTAAAGGCATACAAATCGTTTGACCACCAAGACAGAAAAATAATAACTGTTGTGCACTTTTCCCGTTCGTAAGTGACAGTAAATAACAATTAAAGTTTTTTTTACCCTACTATTCAGTAGGGTCACAGAAAAACCAACCTGGTTACTAATCCAGAGAAACTTGTACGATCAAAAGTGTGTTTCCGAACATGTGTCATTCAATCAGGTTCAACAGAAGGTTCAGTTTTCAAAAAGGCTTATAATGTGGCAGAACACATTGTCAAATTTGTAGCAAAATACGAATTTAAAGGACATGAGTGGGATCTGTATGAGAGAGATTCAATCCTAAAGATGAAAATGGCGTTATTCATCAAAAATATTATCAATAACATCAGTTAAGTTCACCAAATGGGCTCGACGCTCGACAAATTAAGGGTAGAGAGGCTGCAGCATCTCGAAAGAACGTGTTCGTCACGTATTCACTGAAGATTTGGGGAAAGCTAACCGCGCATTGTTTACTCGCTCATGACCGAAAACGCATTAGAATTAATATTTCCAAAGCCTTGTTGAAGCAGTTTAAGAGAAATAAGTCGGAGTTTTGGTATCGACTAATAAGTGTAGATGGCACTTGATGGAAAAGACTGCTTCATCTACCAGGAAAGTGATGGCGATTGTTTTTAGGAATTGCGTTAATTGACTGTCTTGAAACAAGAAAACAATAAGGGGGTCACCATTAATTAGCAAGCTGGAGCCATGTACACCCATTTGAAAATATTTGTTAAGAAAAAATACATAGTTATTCGGTGATTTGAATATCTCTGACGATATGTTTAGTTCATCATACAATGTATTTCCTGACATTTTGTAACTTAGCTATGAAGCTTCAAGAAGTTTCCTGAAAGTTACTATCGAAAACTATGGAATTTAATCATTCTTGTAGTAATTTTCGACAAGAATGTTTATTAAATTTAATTCTTGGCTTCAAAATTTTTTCAACACTAAAATCAATCACATTTTAATTTCATTTTAAGCATTTAAACTTAAAATAATTTAAATAAATGAGTTATTACCACTTTGTCAGATTTGTCTTGATTTTACTGGGCACTCAACGTGATGATAATTTATTGTTTTGGTTAGTAAGTATTTGTGTGTATAAAGTTTTGTGGAATGTGTCATTTCATTTAATTGCTTTATAGTTATGTCTACCTTTTTGTTGTAATTGATTTTCTACGTGAATTATCAAATATTCTTAAAGCAAAATAACGAATATATAAAGCGTATGTACATTTATAAATTTGAAATTCGCCCAAACACACCACTAACAACATGGCGCTTTTACTTCAAGGTCATAAAACAAAAGATCATTAAGCTTGTTGGACCATGGAACACGGAAGCTAATTTGGTTGCATATCTCGATTTTATATTACGGTTGACTATTGAGCAAAACTAAGAAACAAAGTTGTAAGTATTTTTGCTTAAATATAGTTTGATATTAATGTAATTTAGTTGTATATCTTATTGAGTTAGATACTTTCTTAGTTTTCTTTATTGGTTCCTAATTATAAACAGTTCGTATATGTGACTTACTTCACACTAGAAATGTAGGTAGCAAAGCAATTCGCAAAGATCTTCTGGAGTTAGTAAAGCTTTTTTACAATTATTTCATTTAAGGGTGAGGGTGGAATAAAAAATACAACGGAACAAAAAAATTTAGTGTTTTCTTACAAAAGGAAATATAATTTTTATTTAAATAATATAAAAAGTATTCAATAATACATTCACAGCCAATCTTCACACATTTGCATACATAGAAACCAAGCAGTTGTAAATCTTACTATATATACCTTGGGATACATATGTATATAATAAATACAATGAATAAATATAAGTCAACACATCTATATAATGTATGTGTGATCGCTAATTGTAAGTAGCGTCAAATATTATATGATACCTAAATGCTTTCCGAATTAGTAAATACAATAACAGCGTGATATCACATGAATTTCAAATTAATTTTAATATTGCATTTTCCGCATATAAAGGTTATATTTTACGCCGGATTTATGTTTGCGTGAAATTCGCATGATGACCATAGTATATATATTCCTTGCACCACTCGTAAACATCGTCAGTTTCGTTGCAACAACTGGGATAAACATTGATTGCTTTCGTTATCTTCGCACATTTTTGGCAGAGATATATTCGATCTTGCTGAAAACAGAAGAAAAATAATACTTATTTGATTTAGAATATAAATTGTTGAATAGACTGTAAAATGCTACTACATGTGTTAAAATTCGTAAAAAATACATAAAGTAATTATGTACCTAATACAATCTTACAAATGTCAGGTACCTATGTATTGATGATTAGAATGCATTCTATGTAGATGCCATTGAAATCAAAATAAGCAATATACTATTGGACCTCTAAAAGAATTTACCGAAAAATCTTTGACGTTGAATCGTAAAAATTATGAAATGGCATCACTAATGGATTACTGCTTAAGAGCAATGTTTGGTAATAAAAAGACGGTTTCCTGGAACTCATGTAAGCGATTTCTTTTTGCATTTGTTAGGAATTGGCTGAACGAAAAGAGGTTCAGAATAGAAAATGAACATAACGTAAACGTGAAAAGGATTAGATGCGACAATGGGAAAGAATTTAAAAATTACAAGTTAGAGAGTTTCTGTCAAAACAAGATCATAGTTCAATATACGCAACCCTACTCACCACAACAGAACAGAATCAGAGAGAATGAACAGGACGGTGTACAACAAAACAAGAACACAACTAATAGAGACCAACTTACCAAAATATCTTTGGGGAGAGGCGATATTATGTTCGGCATATCAAATCAATCGCTGCCCATCTTCAACAATAAACTTCCATAAGCCCGAGGAAAGAATGTATGGAAAATCCGATCTATCAGAACTAAAGAAATTTGGATGTAGGGCTTGGGCAGTGAATTTATCGAAAGAAGAAAAGCTTGATCAAAGAGCAAAAGAAGTACGCATGGTAGGATATTCTCCAAACGGTTATAGGCTATGGGATCCTGTGAGCAACACAGTAATTTTATCTCGCGACGCAAGATTTGATGAAACAGATTACGTGTATCAAGAAAAGAAAGAAAGGTTAAAGAAATACAGTGTTGAACAAGATGATGAAAAAAAAGAACAAAGTGTACTCAGAGAAGTAAAAGAAAATGAAGAAAACCAAGAAGAACAAAGACAGGAAGAAGAAGAGAGAAACGACAACGATGAAAACAGCTAAACAAAATCAGGCAGGATAACAAGACCACCAAGATATTTACAGGATTATCAAATAGACAATAGCGATAATGAATACGAAATAAACATAGCATATTGCTTACAAATAGATCCACAAACTTATAAAGAAGCAATGGAAAGCGGCGAAGACTGGAAATATGCCATAGAGGAGGAATTGAGGTCGCATGAAGAATTAGGAACTTGGAAAGAAGTCACCCTACCAGAAAATAAGAAGGCAATTGACACGAAGTGGGTTTTTAAAACGAAACAAAATGGAAAGAAAAAAGGAAGATTGGTCGTGAAAGGATTCCAAGCAGACAGTAGAAAATACAATGTACCTGTCGCTAGGATGTCGACAATAAGAATGTTGCTAAGCCAATCCGTACAGCAATATTTACAAATTATACAACTTGATGTTCCAACAGCATTCTTTATCAGAAGAAGTTTATATCAAGCCTCCGGAAGGTGTTAAAGTATGCAAAGGAAAGGTACTAAAACTAAATAAAGCTTTATACGGACTGCGCCAAGCACCAAAATGCTGGAATGAAAGATTCCATAAATGCATTACAGGAGAAGGCTTTACAGAATCGCAATACGATTTCTGCCTATACTTCAAGGAAGATATTTGGATATTGATATGGGTTGATGATATAATTGTAATGGGAAATGATATGTCAAGAACATTAGAAAAGTTAAAGCGAGAATTCAAGGTCAGAAATTTAGGAGAAGTAAAGGAATACCTAGGAATAGAAATCACAAGAGGAAAGGACAAAATGACAATAAAACAAGAAAAACTTATTGATCGAATTATAATTAAATTCGGAATGCAACAATATAAAGGAGCAAAGACACCTATGGAACAAAAAACTCTTTACGCAGAGGAGGAGACAATACACAATAGGGAACAGTTAGGATGCCTTACATACCTATCAACAACTCCAAGACCAGATATTACCTTTGCAACATCTTTTCTCAGTAAGTACATAGACGAACGTACACATGCATTATGGATAGCAGCAAAAAGAGTTCTCAGATATTTGAGACAAGCCTCAAAAGTAGGCTTCATGCACATACAAAGCAAAGGAGAAAAGGAACTATTGACATATAGTGATGCAGATTGGCGAGGCAACAAGGAGGACAGAAAAAGCGTAAGCGGATGCGCCATTTTTCATTGTAACAATTTAATTTCATGGTTTTCAAAGAAGCAGAACAGTTTCTTTATTAGAATATATTGCAGCAGCTATGACTACTGCAGAAATACTATATCTTAAAGGTATACTAAGTAACTTCAACCTCGATAATATCAAAGCATACTTATGATTGATAACCAAAGTACAATAAGAATACACATAGACATAGACATTAAATTTCATACTATTAAGAACACGGTAACTAAAAAGCACATTGTCACGTTATACATTTCTACCGAAAATAACATTGCCGATGTTTTTACAAAGTCGTTAAATTTAAACATAGTTATTTAGTTAAGAAGTTAATTTTAGAATAGAGCATAACATTTATATTCTTAGACTATAGTTTGTAGATGTTAAGTTGTACGATAGAGTGAAAAATAATAAGTAGTCTGTACCTGCACCCAAAAATATAAGTTTAAAAACTTAAAGGCAGTAGAACAGCTTAACAGAACAGTTAATTTTCAAATGTTCAAAATTAACATTGAAAGGGGGTGTTAGGAATTGGTTGAACGCTTTTTTTGGGAAAGAAGAGTGGTAACACTGACATTAGAGTAGTGTGTGTATATAGTAAGTACAGTAGTGAGGAATGTATAAGTAAGCGACAAGTTAGCAAGTAAGAAGTGAAATAAAGCCACGTAACAACGTTTATTCAATAAAACCATACGTTAACATTATACAGTAAACAAAAGTCTACCTTTATTTAAAAGTATTATTTAAAATATGAAGAAACCGGCATTTCCTTGAAAATAATATTAATCAAGATGGTTCGAATGATAATGCTGACGATGTTTTGGAACTCTTTTTAATAATGCCACTATATTACAAATTATATAGATAATATTGTACATGTACTCATGACAGGAATTCCGATTTTTTACATTGGTTCACGTTGTATAGTAAAATATATTTTATGTTTTTCACATATTTCATAATAATAATAATACGTTTCTCTGTTAAACGGTTCATCAGTGTGCTTTTGTGGAAGATGGTAGCCAATCGACATATTATTGTATATAAATATACAAAGTTCGTAAGTACATATATATGATGAGAGTGTCTAAGGATACATAATTTTTCGCATACAATAGCAATAAGCAAAGCAATAAGAGGAAGCCATTCAAACTGTAACAATCTGAACTGAGTAATAGTACAAGAGTATCATTTTCATTTTCATCAGTCTCTTTTTAAAAGAATAAAAATTATTGATTTTTCATATGGCTAACCCCAATTTATTAAACAATTTACAACAAATATACTCTAAATTGTGCGGAAATCTTAAAGTGCAATGTTTAAGCGGACGTAAATAATTGTCCTGGCATATGGCTATGCGTTATATTGTTCAAATTAATTTATTATATTGATAAACAAATCATAGACGTTCATATATGTGAATATAGAAGTATCCAAATATTGTGTATGTTTTGAATATATTTTTACATGATTGGCGATAATTCTCATTGGTTTCTTTTGCAAAACAAATACTCGTCGTCGTGTACTCCGCGTAGGTGTAAAACGAACCAAGTTTATTGATTATCATCCAATCCTTGAATTGTTAATATTTTTTGCATTTAAAATTGTTCGACTAATAGAATTTCCCCTAGCGACCATCCGTATATGTGATTAACTTTGAACTAGGGCACGCCGAAAGCGAAAGGAGCTCATTGAAGTAAATCAGAAAGCGCATTGGTCTAAGACCAATTCCCGAGAAACCACAGTGTTAGCATGCGTCGCGTACAACCACTTAAATAGATTTGGAATCACGGATAAGCTAATTCTCTAACTCTACATTGTTACAGTTTGAGTAACAGGATCTCATAATTGGTACGGTCAAATCCTTTGGATGGGTCCAAAAGAAGACCTTTGACTATTCGTGTGAGTCCAAAACTCTTCATCGCTTAATATATCAAACAGGGTAGTGTCGGTACTCTTTCCTGCTATAAAGGCATAATGATTTAATGCAAGTAATTGTTGTGTAAAAAAGATCTGGCACAAGATTAAAAAATTTGTACACGGTTAAAATTTATTTTTTCAATTTTAATGATCTACGTAAAAGAAAACAGTTTTCTATACTCAAAACAAATAGATGACAGAACCTAGATGATAAATGTGAGTTAATTACCTTTATGGGAGAGAAGAAAGCGGAAGATGGTTGGATCAAAAGGACTAACGATGAAGTATACAAGCTATACAATGAAGAAGTCACAACAAAGTTCATAAAAAAAGATGGCTTCAGTGGTTAGGGTATTTGCAAAGAATGGGAGGTGAAAGACTAATTAGAGGAATAGTCTGGAAAATATGTAAGAAAAGGGAGGAAGGGTTGACCAAGCAAAAAATTGAGAAAAACAGCAATGGAGGGTTTACAAGAAACAGCAATTAGGGACTGGAGGAAAATGGCAAAAAACAGGAACTATTAGATCCAGAAGCCGGCAAACGTCGTTGCAGAAAAAGTAGAAAGTGATTGCTAAAGTATCCGAGAACAAATACTTCATATTTTGAAATTTTGAATATTCGAAAATCCTTATCAAAAGAGACATACATGTAGAATATGTTTTAATATGGCACAACTATTATTTTTTGGCGGCTGTTAAGTAGTGTTTATATACGGCAGTACAAAATTAGTCTAAGAATTAGTGTAACATCGTTGCAAAGTATTGCATTAATTTCGCTTTTTTATTGATATAATAGCAATGATTTGGTTTGTCATAAGATAACGTAAATCTAATAGATTTGACGTACTTAGCTGAGGAGTGTCTCATTTCACAATTAAATATAGGTATTGTAACTTCAAAAATATACATAAAAAATATATGAAATTTAAAATCCCACATTAGTGCAGCTATCAACTTTTTGGTTTAGTGGTATCTGCACTGTGACTGGTAGGTTTGCATTGTTTCATTTAGTTCTATACTACACTACTATCAGAATAGTCGTATATAATTAGCACGGTGTAAACTTTGGCACTACGTTAGGTGAACGTAGCCTAAAGCGTAAGAAGGCTGCATTTTCATAGGGTACTGCGATACATAAGAATTGGTATGAAGTTAGTGCAATATTTCACTAATGATTTACCTTGTTATAATGTAATTAAATTTATCTGTTGATATTAATTTCTTTTGTAATGCACGGAACTACAACATGCGACTGGTTATATAGTAGATCTAATTTCTGTTTTTGCACTAATTATGTCAGCCAACGAATTTAAAGTTTAACGCGTATAGTTTCACTCTACACAAATTTTGCACTATCCTACGTAGGCGCCACTTTTTTTGCGCTAATTTCGCACTATCCTATATGTGAACGCAGCTTTAGTCGCAACAAATTCGTAGTAATTTTGAACAAATGCGTTGTAAACGTTGTATCTGAATGCAACCCATAATTTAAATTGGAGACGAAAGAGAAGCATGCTAAATATTCAATCATCAAGATGGTTAGCGATTTTGATTTAATAATGGAAATTAATTATAAAACTATTATTCATGCGTTCGTTCTTTGTAATGAGCAAGGTAGGGGAAATTTGTAGCGATTAGACAGACTCGTGTTTTGTCGACTCTCGGGGAGACTAGTAGGCAACATGAATCCTCTCATGAGTCGAATAAACACGAGTCTGTCTAGTCGCCGTAAAAAAAGTAATATTTTCCCCTACCTTGAACATCTCTAATAATGAGGCACAACAGTTTAAAAATAAATGTTATAATTGACATTTTTGTTTCGTAAGATTAATTACTTGTCTCCTTGATCAAAATATCCAGTGTTTTATACATAGAACTTAATATATACGGAAAAGAATTACCAACGTGAAACATGATTATCAAAACGGGCAAATACATCAAGAAATCATTGACATGTACAGAGGCAATCGAAACACTTGTAGTTTACATGAAGTATTACTTTTAGAAAGCAATACGAAGGATGATAACCGGATTTCTCAAGCTAAGCAGTAATTCAACATAAATACATAATTTCATTAAAACGCATCTTCATGATTAGATAAGAAAATTAAAAGAGTGAATACTTTTATTGTTTTCAGATAACGCAGGAATGTTAATCAATTTATGTTTTGACATCCAAACCATCAATTTACATAATTTATTGGGTCGTATATCTTTAATTGAATTTAATTGACTAAAGCAATGCTTATTATATTCATCATCACAGGTAATATTTTGTTTTCTTATATACATTGTTAGAGTTGTAGATGTACAAAATTATCAATACTTACGTTGCCGCATGGTATTTTTGTCTGTTTATATCCGTCAGTAGGCTTGCACAGTACCGTGAGAACGTGTGATGTTAGAAAAATTACAAGAACCAGCAGGAGAGCTGTCTGCTGAAAAGTTAAAGATATGCAACATAAGCAAACAATGCAAACATATAATCAGGAAACCAAGTTTTGTTATTCAAACCAAATCGAACAAATTTTTTGAATAAAATGGCAATCATTGGTAATAGAAATTGCAAATGGAACATTTTTTCAACTTTTTCCAAAATATTACCCTTTTTAATATTAGTCTGCCGCATACGTTTTAGTAAAGACTATTCGTCGTTATAAAGAAACTAATTTCCAACTTTAACATTTTCCTTGCGTAATATTGTACTGTCTCTAGGCAAGCTATCGTATTTCACTTTCGTCAATTAGATTTCTAGCACATCACTTAAAAATTCAACTGCAACTTTTCACTTACACTGAAGATAAAATTGTAAAAGTATAATAATACCAATTGTTCCTCGTGGCACGCTTTCTCCAAGTGATTGATATATGTTTGATCTAATAATACATTTTATAAACGAAGAATATATTATGAACATGCCTGGAAGAACACCGATGATAATCACTTATCAACATCACTGGGAATTAAATTTAATTGGCATAAATACGTATTTCACTATAAACTTGGTTTCCAAGAGAGCAAAATATGCATATTCCAAATTATCTACCGGGCATCGATTAGTGTAACACCGGAATTGAGGAAATAATATGATAAATACCTTGTGCGTCGTAGACATTTGGACAAGTTGCCGGAACTTTAACTTTCAGACAAAGCACAGTGCGATTGGTTGGTGATTGTTTGTATTCTACTGAGAAGAGGAAGATATTTTCTTCTTTATATATGACCCAAACAAACATTCGTTTAAAGTCCAGAAATTCGTATTCGAGATAAGAAACGGTCACGAATTAATTTAGTAGCAACGAATGATGAAAGCTCAATAGAATACAAGAGATGGAACATAATAAATAGGAACTATTATAACAATTTATATAATTCACTAATTGCTAATAGGGTTTTTTTTTTAGAATGTCATATTTGGGTAGGTCAACGGTCATGTGGTGTATTATTTTTCTGAAATGTTTTGAAGTTAAAACTTACACTCTTGTTTTCAAATACAACTAAAAAATGTTCTTCAGTAAATAGAACATTTTCCGGCTAAAGGTTAAAAAAAATGTGCATTTCGGCTAATAGTCTTATTATCGAAATTGGTTTTATTTGGTTCTTTACATCAAATTCACTTCTGATTTTATTCCTAGATATATTTAGAAATTTGAGAGAATTTACTGTAAAATTTGCTTATGCTACTTTGAATGATCTATTATCCTAACAAAAATTGTTGAAAATTTCTTCGAAAATAGGAGACAACCTTTTTCCCCTTTATAATACGGGTAATTTTTGCTCCTCTACTGTAAATAAAATAAATAAAAATAGTGATCGTTAAGTAGTTGTTTGCGGCAAAATTTTGCAATAAAACACAAAAACGGAACATTTTTTTTTGGTGCGTTTTGAGCAATCAGTGATTTTTCTCTTCAGAAAGGTTTCCAGACTGAAACCGTATCAAGTGCACGTTAATATACTGACATTCGTACGGAGCTTCTTCTATTTTCTCCTATTCTTCTCCTATTTTCGTGGCATATTTAACAATATAATGGCATAACAGTTTAAAATAGCTCCTGTTCATAATTGACTGGCACTTCTGGGATCATCGTTGTTTGTCGGTCGGCTAGACTGTTGTAAAAAAAAAACAGATAATTGTTAATGTATTATTGCCATACGCATTAAAAACATGCGCAAAACCCGGTTTGATCGACTTCAACTGAATTCAACTGAACTTTTTAATACGTTTTCATTGGAGTACATGTTCTTTTATTATTAAACTAATTTCATAAGAAAAAAGAATATATTATAAGAGTAAGTAAACCATCAGCAGCTATCGATATTTCACAATTCACAATCGGTTTTATTCGATATACAGTAGTATAAATATGCTTTATAAAACACATCAATCCATTCCGAAAGGAATTGCCGCTGTATATAAAGCAAAGAAAAGCCATAATTCCATGCTTAATGTTTGTAATTTCACTGAATATGAAAATGTTAATCAACATTTCAATTTATTTTACTTAAATTTCCTAATTCTAACTTCTCTCAACATAAATTATCTTATGCACATTACAAAGGATATGATCCCTATGCAATACCATTATCATTGAAGGCCACATTAAGTGGACATCCGGGCAGCCTCAAAGCAAAAAAGGTACCCGCATGGTACACGGACAACTCAAGAATAGAGGGTGTTGGAATAGGTACGGGCATTAGTGGGCGTAACTACTACCTTAAAATGCCTACAGGGCTCCACAGAGGGATTCGAGGCGCAATCATAACCATATTGAGTGACAGTCAGGCAGTTCTAAGGGCTATCAGAGCCTACGACAATTGGGATACAAAAAACCATGTTACTTTGCGATGGGTCCCAAGTTATCAAGGAATCGAAAGTAATAAAAAGGCAGACAAAGAGAAAGCATTCATATCAGGCTCGCCTAAGACAACAAACATAGAGCTATCGTCCAGCAAAGGGGACCCTGGATTACTGACGGGATTTCTGACAAGTCATGCAGCCCTAAAGTATCACCTATTCAATCTAGAAGGTCTAGAGACGGCAGAACACATTCTATGTAACTGTATTGCTATCACTCGCACTCGACAACAACATTTCAGTAAACCATTTCTGACATCTACTGAACTAAAGGATGCAGATTCCAGAATAATATTAAGATTTATTAAGAGCATTCAGCGACTCCAATATGTATAAGGGCATTTTTTTACAATAGATCTATAAAGGTCGCAGCACTAAAGGCATTTGTGCCATTGCCCAATGATACTAGTACTAATGTGCTTGAATGGGACGGAAGGATTGATACCCATCGATAGATCGGCAACTGCAACGACATGACGCCAGCATGTTATTTACATCAGGTTTGATCTCCACCGGTATCGTTGTCGGTGTCGTGCTGCTATCGTGAAAACGCCCATACAAGTATATACATGTCGCGCGGCTTTGCTGATAGCCCGGGTGGCACGCCAATTCCAACCCGATATTTGTCAGCTTTTGTCAAAGAAACCCAAGACGACAGCAATAGAGTAGACGCATTACCGCGAGCGGTACGCAGCAATTTTTGTTTGTAAATTTCAGGTGTGTTTTTGATTTAAATGCAATAAATTTAATTGATATGTAGCGCGATTGCCTAGTTCTATGGGAAACCGTAGATTATATTACTTAATGATAAAAACAAAGATACGATGCGTTTTTAGAAATAAATGTTTCGCTGGGATGGAAAAGAATGAAGTCGAACGAGAAATCAGAAAATCCATGCAAATTATTCAAGACTTCAACAATTAACGTGCATTTCTCTACTAACATCAACAAGTACGCCATCCTCTTCACTCCGTCTATCCCAGCATGCTCACTTTGAAGATAATTAATTGTAGATGTTTTATTTCTAAGAAATGCGGTATATAAAACCAATAAGAGCCTGCGTAGTCAGAACATTGATACAAATGTGAGCGAATTGTAGTTAGTTTTGAGTCATCTTAATCATTTCTCCAATAACTACTTCGATCTTGAAGACTTGGTCGGATCCAAAATGTCCTTTTGAACTGTGTCCAAGAACTGCGAAATACATTCTGCGCATGCCTCTGACTAGCGGTTCCACGAAATTTG
Organism: Oryctes borbonicus; assembly: GCA_902654985.2. Classification (NCBI taxonomy): domain Eukaryota; kingdom Metazoa; phylum Arthropoda; class Insecta; order Coleoptera; family Scarabaeidae; genus Oryctes; species Oryctes borbonicus. The sequence continues at coordinate 568,416 of LR736895.1, read as the reverse complement.
CTCTGGGCATGTACTCAGCGATTCAGCGATTGGTTTGCTGGTCTACTATAAGGTCCTCGGAACGTACTTTGTATGTCATATAAATTTCTACAAATTTGATAGGTCTTGCCGAGTGGTCTAAGTTAGCTAAATGGTAGAGAGAACACATAGCCACATACATCTCGATAGTGATGTAAACGAAGCCTTACGTAGATTAAGCAAAAATTTTCAAGCAGTTTTGTGCAGTGTAGCAGTAGCAACAGAACACATTCAATACGAATACCTTAAGCAATATACTAAGAAGTTAGAAAATAAAAACAGAACAATAAAGAAAGTATGAGTTTCCTTGAATTGAAACATATGATTGATCACATATTTTTCACATAATTTATTATTTTTGGTGGATATGAAGCTTGTCTTTTCCAATTTAATGCCAAAGACAATCCAAATTATGCAATAACAAATACAAACTGCTGTGGTTTTATTTGTTTATTCTCTAAAAGTTGACATGTGAATAATTAATAAAAATACCCATACGTGAACTTGATGATCCTAAGAAAGCCATTATTTTCGTTTTTTGAAAATACACATCATCCTATAAATATAATTTTCTAGGAATTTCGACCTTTATTTATTTTTTTATGCGTTCTGGCTATTTGTCAGAGAATAATTGAAAATTAAGACATTATAGCTGCAAGTTTTAATTTATATAAAATCTGCTGGATGATTCAAGCATATGTACTTGAGGTTTATGAGAATGTGAAACTGGTATTTAAAAAGTTCACATAATTTGATAACATCGGGCAAATTCGTCGGAATTTCTTACATTAAATTAATTCGATTTATTGTCTGGAAGTGTAAACAATATACTGATATGTTTTAATAAATGAACGATCGAATTGATTGATAATTGAAAATCTCTCTATTTATTTGCAATAATGTTTACAGACACGGTTTTAATTTACTTACAGAGTAGGTGTGTTGTGTTACGTTTACTTCTAAGTTCTTCTTTGAAATCCTGTCCTCCTCTCTCATTCCGATACCATTCCAAATTGCTTTCTTTCAAATTCCCTCTGGTGGTTTTCTTTTTGTCCCCTGAGTTCACGTTCTTCTTTGTTCTCTTCAGAATACTTCCTTTCTTCTCTTTTCTATTATTTTTTAATACTTTTAAATGAATGTAGTACTTTTTCGCAGATTAAAACTAAATTTCTTTGAATTCGAATTCAACAAATGTTCAATTAAATTTGAATATTTTGTGCATATTAAATTTAAATAACAAACATTTAATGAATTAAAGTGCAAATGCACGTCTTCAACTCGCTGATCCATTACAATATATTTACAGAAGAAAATTGACCAATAATAGTAAATATCCTACCCAATTAATTAAATTAAATATATTCATTTATGACAAAAAAATCTAATTTAGTTTTAGGTAAATGTCCTTTTTCCAGATCCACATGTGGATGTAGCACTTATAACCAAGATTAATAGGCAATACTATTTAATGCAATCATATCTAGCGCTTCGAGCAGAAATACACGGGAAATACACGTTTTACGGATCGACCTTTGATTTCTGGCGTGTAGTGACGTAGCATTGGCACTGCGCCTAAATACGCCCAAACATTATCAATCGCCAACAGGCGCGGCACACATCTCGCCGGTAGCTTTTTTGCGCATATGTATATCATAATAGCAATCTGTCTAATTATTACCAGTTTTCTAAGATGATATCATTAACTTAATTGATTATATCGTCCGTAGCCACGTCAATGGGACGATCTAGTCGCACTTCATCATAGGCGGACGTTCTAGATCTGATGGTAGTTATCGAACGTGCATTGTCCTTATAAATCGCGCCTAATTTCTCGTTGATTTCTGCACACATATTCCATTCAAAAAGGAAATCGAATCACTGATCGGTATTGTTCTTTTTCCATGATTTCGCAAATACATAAAGTTGCTCACTTTCAAGAGCTCTCGAAACAACACTATTCAATGAATCTCTCTAAAATGTCTGTTTTGTAGAGATTTACAAAGTTCCTGATAATAAAATACTTCCTAACAACGATCATATATATGCATAATAACACAATCTCAGATTATTTTGATATATACAGGCTAAACCAAAAGAAAGTACATATCAAAGATTTCTTTTAAACGGAAGACCTGCATATTCATGTATATTTTGTTCTTACTAGAGCATTCAGGGCAAATTATCTCTACCTATTATTACCGTTTTGAAATATTTGCAGGAAATGGTGTTTGTAACGGCCTCGAAAAATAACTGTAATTTGCGTAACATATGATATTTTATTTTCCAGTTTGGATATTAATTAACTTAAGTTACTTGGAATAACCCATGTCATAGGCCATTCCCGACGTACTAACTTTTGAGTGAGCTTTCCGTTGTTATATTAAATGGATCACCCTAGCTTAAATTGTTAATCTAACAAAAAAAGGCACAACACAAACAAAAGAACAAATTTTTACAAGTGAATTAGTTAAGAGACAAACCAAAACAAAATAATAAAACACATTACCAAAAGAATTATATTAAACTTACAGAAACTGTTAAAACTGTTCAACATCATATACTTCGAGAGGTAATAGACAAATAGGTACGCGATATTGAATTAAAATTGAAATTCGATTAATGCGTGTCAGGACTGTTAGTCAAATGTATAAAATATCTCAAATACGAGTATCTTTAGGTGTGAAAACATCAATCGAAAAAATAACATTTAGTATGTTGTCAGAGATGGTTTGTGATGAAGATGTTCTTTTACTTCAGGTAAAATATTTCTGGGTATATAGGTTAGTTAATAGCCAAAGTAAATAGCAAAATATCAAGTACTCTGTAAATTATAATAATTTCTGCATCACACTGCGAAAATTATTTTTAGTAAATATTTTGAAAAGAGTTAACTACAGGTTAACTCTCCCATACAGAGTAACAATAGATTTTCTGGCAGGAACCAAATACGTACAAATATATAGGTGTTCCTTTTAAAAGAAGACATCGGGTAACTTTTTTTAAGTTGAAACTTTCAAATATCTCGAAAAATAAGCACTTCATATAAAAATTGTCCATAATTAAAATTTAATCATTCTGCGAAGGAAACACATCAGAGCCAAAATTAGTCTCCCTCTCTCCGTCCTTGTAGGTGGGGTGAGGAGTAACTTAGAAATCTTAAATAGGCACCCCTATATTTTATTGCAGATTTGAACTCTATGGTGAAAAATATGAAGGATTTGTCTGAAACTTCTTTCTCGATTCATGATGGATGGCGTTGTAATCAACGAAAATCAATTTGTTTCAATTGCTGCTAGTGAAAACCTCTGCATACAATTCTGCAATACATTTGCAATAAAAAAACGTTACGTTTTTTCTTCCGTTTTTGTAATTGCATAAACACAAAATGAATCCACAAAAAGAAATGACTTTAAGAAACAACTTATTTTATTCAGTTCGAAGATTATTTCGAAAACTAAGAGACTAGTTTCCGTTGGGTTGTTAATACCACCTACTTCAAAAACTGTACAAGAGAAAATTGAAATGGTTCTGGTTTCTGGCGAAGCTGGCAAGAGTATTAACAATGTTGCAAATTTGTACATTCAGCGATTTCCGGCTAGATTTCGGTCATGTGTCTTATTTTACCGTACTGTCGAATAATTCCCTACTGACAGAAGTTCAACTGAAAAAAAAAACCGCTGAGCAACAGTCACTGTAGAAGACTGAATGAATGAAATTGGTGTATTATCTGTAGTGGCAAATAATCCTCGTGTTAGTATCAGAGAAATAGCTCGCGATTTCGGATTGTACCAGGCCGACGTTTGGAAAATTTTACGTATCATATGTCTTTACATCAAGATCTTCATGGCGTTGATTTCCAAAATCGGGTAACTTTTGAAACGTGATGAATCAACGGGATTCTTGTAAATCAAGGAGTTTGATAAGTGAGAGGCGAAGGGACTCGCATTAATCAAGCACTTTGATACGTGAGAAAAAAAATTGTTTTAAGGGTAATTTTGATTGATTACAATAAAAACGTGGCATTTTTTATCGCAAACGTATTGCAGAATCGTATGCATTATTTCAAAGTTACGCCTTACCTAACTTCAAGGAGGGAGAGAGGGAGACTAATTTTAGCACTAAGGTATTTCCTCTGCAGAATGATTAAATTTTAATGGTCATTTTTTCGTGAGGTGCTTATTTTTGGAAATATATGAAAGTTCAAAAAAAAATCACCCGGTATAACTTTTTCTTTGATTCATCTTACATACATCAAAATAATGTTAGAATGTGTGTTTTTCTTTTTATTACGAGTAGTAAAGGTGTAAAATTGAATAGTTATTACCCATCATTTTTAGTGACTCACGTTTTTCGATATTTATTGCTTTTCATCGTGCCTTGTTTTATTATATTTATTTTGTCAGTCACAGCTCTGTTATTATTGGCAAGCCTGAGGTATTAAAAACTTTTCATATAAATCTTTAACATATATTTTGCTTCTATCTGCGAAGATTTGATTTTTATATAAACTGTAACGTAGTAGGAGAATAAATACAATAACTAAATAACACTAATATTTTCTAAATTCACCATTGCAATCTAAAACATTTTTTAATCATTTTTGTATGGAATTTATTAAAAAAAAGACAACTCGGTTTTAAAAATATGGTTCTGTGTTTAGATTATGATTTGCAAATTCAATCCTCGCTCCTTTGTTATTTTGAGTTAATGATGATTTCTTGGTTACTATGGTTGAAAGATCTTTGGTCCCTTCGTCCTCCCTTTGTTCTTCTATCGCTTTAATTGAGGCGATGAAAGTATGCTACCTGAGGTTAGTTCACCATCAGCTTCTTGAGTTGCTTTCCTTGGTCGCTTTCAGCCGAGATTCTTTTTGAGATACTTCCGTTTTATGTAAGAAATAGTGCCCTTGTAACAATTTAGATTGCGTTGGCCAACCTTGATCTAATTTTGTATTGGTAATTACTTTTTCAATGATTAGTAATACGCGATTAGGCATTTTTAATAGACTTCAATACGTCTGATAGTCAATGAACTATAACACTGAAAGTTGCGAACACAAGCGGAAAATAATATCGTTGAAAATTTATGGCCCGCAGTTGTACCTATATGAAAATTAAGTGTCCAAAAGTTTTCCTCAAATTTTCCTCGTTTTTATTTTATACCCGTTATTTCAAACTTTATAATCATATAAGAAATTTTATCGTACAGATATGCTGCTATGTTGTAAAATAGGAGATATTAGTGTAGGAGTTTTTAAAAATATTGCACTTTTTTAATTCACCAAGGATGCATAAAGAAATAAATGTTGCGTTTTAAAATCAGCTAGCATGTTTTAAAACATGGAAAACAGTCCGAGATCTCATAATACCGTATACAGCGTGATTATCTGATGTAGCTGAAAGATAATTAGCAATTTGAGCAATTTAAATGAAAAGTTTTCAAATAAAAAATATTCGGAGATAAATTCTGGGCAACATAAAATTAAATTACACTAAAATATAGGGGCTGTTCAATTTCTGCTGCACACGATATAAAATTGGATTTCTAAATTGAATGCCCTGTATATTATCGCCCTTTTGGATATTCTTCTTCGGTGATTCAACTCTTCAGCAGTATACTTAAAAACGTTTATATCAACCAGGTCCACAAGGTAGCTATCGAAATCATTACAGTTACAAAAATCGTTTATCTTTTTCCATACAAGCTTATTGTTCAAATACATAGACGGTCGTCATGAAATGTTATACACTTTTGTTTCCCTAAAGATTTTGACTAAAAATAACGTAAAGTTATCTTATGCGTCTAATCTCTCAACATACACGTTGCATAAATCAAAGAAATGTGTTCTGCGCTTTCTGGAAATTTTAGCGTAAGCCATAAGTAATTGAAATGTGAAAGCAATAAGATATCCCAAAGCATTATTTTAAGTTTACCGTCTATATACACAGATCTTCCAGCACACATTTCACATAGCAACAATATCCAATCCGAAAATAATTAAAATTATATAAGATACTTTCTTCTTGCCTTTAATACAGTAAATTCAGAGACAATACCATTAATATCAATATTATACATAGTATCGGTTTCAATACTGATAAATCTGATAGCCGTTCTTGACCCTTTGCTGATTTCAGATGAATTTTTGAAATTTTTAATTTAGAAAAACTTCGCTCGCCACCAGCAACAGTAACAGTCAATGTCAAAAATTTTCTGATAATTATAACTAAATTTGGAAAGAAATATGTAATATTGTTAAAGAGCAAATAATTTCAAATTTCCGACGCTTTGATAGTTACTCCGATATAATTGAATATTATCTAATTCATCAAATAATTCTTCTACTGATGTATCAGATTTGTTTATGTTTTTGTCCCGTAACATGTTTTCTAATTCCATGCATTTTGCATTTATTTAATTTTAAAAAGTCTGTTAAATTATTAAAAAAATCAAATCTTTCACAATTATTTTTTAATTGCTCAAAATTTTTATTGAATGTAGCTGGGACAGTGTTGAGAATAATAAAGAAAAGAGTTATTTCAGATATTTCAGGAGTTAGACTTTCACCTTTACTACAGTGACTAAATAATTATTTTTTTCTTAGGATTAATTGATGGAAAGGAAAAGTCGTAATCAGTGGTTTCAGCAATTTAGCTTCTTTTTGCATGTCATTAAATCTTCTTTCTGATCTAAGATGTTTTATGTACGCTTTAGTGTCTGTTAGTAATGATACAATTGTGGGTAATGCTGTTAAAACGTTGTACCAAATAACTACAGAGCCTATAAACTTAAAATATTTTATTTTTAGCAGGATTTTTTGTATCGCTGTCTTTTGTGGAGTCTGAATAAAAAGCATCGTGTATTTTTTCCATATTACTTCATAACATTTTCAAAGCATCAATTCTACTTTCTCATCTAGTATCAGAAAGATTTTAACAATTATAGGAAATTCATTTTTAGCATTTATCGACGATGAAAGAGAAAACATGTAATTCTTGCATAATTCCAAAGAAATTGGTAACTTCTAAAGACGACTTAGCAGCATCATTTATTAATAAATTTAAACTGTGCGCGGCACATAACACAAAAGAAGTTCTAAGATGGAAGTCCATTTTTTTTTGCAGACCGTTATGACGACCTTTAATATTAGGTTGTTGTTATCTATGTCATAATCTTAAAAAAAATGAATTGCACATTGATTAATTTGCTAATCCTTGTCATGTAGAATCTGAAATTTCGATAAAGCCTAAAAATGCTCTCTAATTTCCAATATTTTGGTTTCTGTATTTCATAAAACAAATTTTACAACTATAGTAAGCTGATCTTTAGCGCGCCCCTAGCAAACGAGGCATGGAACGGCGCTGATTATTCGATCTCATCATGAACATCTTGACAAGCAACGGGCCTATCAAATAGATTAACCGCGTTAAAAAATTCATCAAAAAAGCTTTTTCATAAATATCTTTGTTTAGGTAAATTATGTACGTTTTCGTTTGTTTTCAGTTTGTTCTTAGCTCACGTTAACTCTTACATTTATCTCGTATAACTTTCACTGTTTCTTGTAATCTAAATGCTTTCGTTTCAATAAAAAAATAACTAGCTCGATAGCATGTAATTAAAATGTCATTATCAATTCAGCCAATTGATAACAATATTTCTTTGATACATGATTGAGAATTAACATCTTTTGAACTAATAGGATGTCTGCAATGGTGTTCTAAGAAATATTTGGATGGGAAATTCCTAACAGTTATTATCAAAATGTTCACGTTTAGTATTAGAACTATATATCCTGTGGAATTGTAAAATCGCGCTGATTGTGTAAATACTAGGAAGGTAAAATTTTCTGGTGACAGAATAGATCTCGTAGGGTGTCTTTTACAAATGTGTACACATATACTATTACGTTTTTAGTTTCTCAGTTCAGAAAACAGAAAATAATAAAATACGGATTACATATGTCTATTTCTTACAGAATTCGAAATAAAGATTAAATTGCATACTTGTTTCTAACTACACATGGCATTAGATCGCTTTCAAAACGAATAAGATGTTCGGTATGGAACATTGACAAGTTGAAACGCCAGGAAAACTGCACCATATACCTTTTCTGTATTCTTTATATGGAAAATATACATCTGTAACAATTATGTATGTATTGATGCATATGGCTAACATTGAAAACAAACATATACAGTTTAACACGAATACTGTATATGGGTATTGCATCAAAGTAGTTTCTGGGAATAGTAATGCGTTTTTCAACTATTGATTCAAAATTTGGACCCTAAGTAGAGAAAGATTCGCTAATGGATGCCGTATTTTAGCTAGCAGAATTTATACCTGCGCTATCCTGACAGACGATGTCCACAACCGTAAACATTTGTTAAACTGAAGCTAAAATTTGATGCTACTGAAAACCAAAAATGTAGGAACAAACAAAAAAAAAAAGAATTATGTTGCTACTGCATCTTTTTAGTGATAAAAAGGGAAATATCTGTTAGATATATGCACCATTATACAAGCATATTACAGATATAAATTTTCTATCCGGTGGCTACAGAAAATCATATATGGTGCTGTTTACAAAAATTACTGATTTACTACTGAATATCCTCTATATTTCGAATACCACATCTAGCTACAGCAACGTATGCAATTTAATTCTGCAACATTTTATGCTGAAGTGTTTGTTTTTGCATTTCGAATTTTTTCGAGGAAAAAGATGCATCAAAATTTAAACAATCGAAGGCAGAATTGTACATATCTCAAAATCTGTTAGAAGTAGACACATAAAAATGTTGATTTATTTCTGGATGGATACATAATATTATAAAATAACAAAGTAAGCAGAGTAGACACAATTCCACAATTCCAAAGATTTGGACACTTGCGCATATAACATTATATCCTAATAAGAGACTGCTTTGTAACAACAGTGAACAAAAACGGTTAACTTGTTGCGTGGCAAATGCGCATGTCGCATGGTCTAATAAAGCAGCAGCACATGCATAGCTTCGGATTTTACGGTATCTTTACATTTCTTGTTATATACATATGTAGGATATGTGTATATTAAACATAATATAGTGTGCCCATAATGTAACACACACTGTTCATAACTTTATTATAGTGATTTTTTTAAAAGCGCAGACACACAAAATGTATGTTTAGAATAATCAAACTAAATCAACAAAATTAATTGTTTCGAGCAACATCATATTTGTTTGCCTGTATTCCAACCTAGAATTTTGTTGAATCATCTAAAATTTGGTTGACTCCACTAAATTTTTCTGGTGTTGGGTATACAACTTTAGCATGTGTCCATATCTTGGATGAGACATTACCTGATATTTTGAGAGGCAGCAAACAGTTAATTGCCGCCTTTTCTATTACAATGTCTAGCTTGAATATTTTACTCTTTCGTAATCGTAATCTTTGGAACTATGCAATAAGAAATTTTGTTCGCTACGGTAAGACATGTTTCGCTGAATATCGGTATTATATTTATATCTCAAAAGAATTTGTTTATTCGGTGCTATAGGTCAATGAATCATTATCCGATGACAGAGCGGCGTATTCCTTTCGCACTTTTATTGTTTTTAAGCATACGCTCCGCTTGTTACTATAATATTCAAGATGTCTACTATATATTATGAAAATTGCCATCAACCTAACATCAATTCAAATTTAGTTAATAACGATCGTAAGAATTCGTTAAGTTTAAACTTGATCAGCAAGTTCATTTCCAACATTTTGATAAAGACGCCATTAAACTATTTACATGTACGGTTATTTATCAAATTAAAATAATGATCATGTATTTGTTTATTGGTTCAGCGACTATAATTAAATATCATATCTACATACGTGCATGCAATTAAATATAATTAACAGTATTAATTGAATGTATGTGAATTTAATCTGAACAGTTGCGATGTACGTCGTTCCCGAAAATATGTCGTCGCGAATTGAGAATTACTCAATTCGCGACGAGTTATCTATATTGTTATTTAGCTTCCTTTTTTCGGGATCTACAAATTTTTGTTTACACACCAGACGACTATCACATATCTGAAGTACGGAAGCGCTTTTACAAATACATCAATTAGAGTTTGCTATACATTTTACATATTATGCGAATTTTTTTTTGCAAATGAATTTGTCGTTTGGATTTTGCTTCATATATTTAACTCAATTATAAGATTATCAAGTTATTAAATCAAATTTTAAAACAAATTATTTTAAACATGGAATGCTCTACACATCATCGCATTTTGAAACTCTACCGTTAAAGTCTTAAATTAAATTTACGCATGCATAATCTAACGCAGTATTAATAAATTTATTTGAAAAGTCTAGTAAAGAATATATATGGTTAGTGTAAAATAAAAAGATTTTCCCTCTCGTAATATCTATGCGGCAATAATGTGTATACTGAGAAAAAAAAACATGGTTGAACCAATGCAAAATGCATTCAACGAACTACAAGTTTTAGTCACCTATTACCAATGCATTTTATTTGCTTAGAAAAATGTCAAATAATGTTGTTTAATTCAACAATGTTCGGTTGTAGTCAACAATGTTGCTGTTGTTTCGGTGAGGTGTTAAACGTTTAGTGAACATTAGAATGTGTTAGGCAGACATTGAGATATTTTTTCCTTAAAAATTTGAATTAGGTGATTGAAAATACAGTTAAAGTTATTTCAACACATTCAGTGACTTGAAACAAAATGCATGACTGCCCTAGAGACACAATGCGTTCAGTTGAAATTTCATATAGGTTGGAGGAAGTAAAAGTGTTGTTGATTTAGCACTAACTAGGACTCTTGCAACACATATGCTCTTCAATGAACGTCGCAGGAGTTCTTATAAGAAGGAATTAGTGCATTGACTTGACATTATGTGGCAATATTTGCCAGGGATCTGAAAGGATGATTTCGAAAAAAAATCGATTTTATTTCAACCTGCAAGTTGCTGCCGAATAGGTGTCATATGATTGACACTTTTATTGTGGATTTATGAAAAAAAAAACTAGTTTTTATTAATATTATGCTAAAATTAATAAAAAAAATGTTTTCTCGTATGACATCCACCCATTTATACCGTTTCACATTTGTATAAGATTTCAAAAGTTTTGACATTTATTTTGATTGATAAGCTACAAAAGATGATCAAAAAATACAAAAGATACATACAAAAGATCAGCCTTTCATATATCGGTGATGGTTGAATCGCTATCTTATAATTAGAAAGGGACGACATTCCCTGCAGCTTATTATGGATATAAGTGGCATTAATACCTTTTGAAATTTTAAGGAAACTAAGCGAAATTAGGGTTGAAACAAAATTGAATTTTTCAAGAAACGTACTGGCAAATCTTACCTCGTATTAGTTTCCAACAATCGTCTAGAAAGCAAGTCCATTCAAATTAGTGCAAATCTTCCACCACTTTGAATGAATATATGACTGAATATGTGTCATATATGAAGTTTAAATCTTCAGAACCAATTTCGAACATTTTGACAAAACCTCGTTTAGACAATATGCGGTGGCAAAACGATAACTGATGCTTTAGAGTTAACATGTATGCAACATTTCTTCTGGACCAAACAACATTTGCATTTGATTTGAATTACTAAAAATTAAATCGTTTAATGGTTGCGAAATAAGTTCTGTTACGTCATATACTAAATTTTATGCTAAATTTAGAGGAAGACAAATATTACTATACAACTTTATCGAAGAATCCTTTAAATTCTGTTCAAAATTACTTATAACACCGTTTTAATAAATATTGTTACTATCTCCTGTGACAAATTATCGAAACGACCTTTCACAAAGGTCCTGTTTGCAACGAAATACTTTGGAAAAACAATTATTCTTAATTTTAATATATTTGGACAGAATCTGTGGTAAATTAGACGAACATTCATAAAAATGGCACTGAAATATATCAGAAGGATTACGCTTAACAGGTAAACTAAACTAATTTATAGAAATTTATATACGGAACCCAAGCCAAATGATATGCTAAAAAAGCTTACACCTCGGTCCGTTAATAAAATTATACACATATAATACATAAAAATAACACACATATAGCAGAATTGCATAACCCACAAGACCGATTATTACATGTGTACATATGAAAGTGATTAATGAAATTTAATTGAATTTATATTTTCAGACAGACTGACCTAAACTGACACTTCATGAACGTTTAATTGTTGGTAAGTTAATTTCAACGTACTTTATACTTTAGCCCTGAGTACTAAAAATTTTCAAAGTAGAATACGGACAATTTGCCATTGCCGTCTTGTAGGTGCATTGCTCAAATTCCTATTAATGATATTTGATATCAGTATTCATTAGCTAATAGTATTTATGTGTAACGGTCTCGCATGTGCTAAAGTAAACAGTGATAATATTGTTTTACCCTTGAGTTTTCTAAGTTAAGATTAAGTGGTTGTTTATTTCAATGCAATTAAATGCGGAAGCATAATTTCTGCGTGTGCATAATTTACTGATATTTGCTTTTTTACTTAGTATTATTAATTGCAAAAATTACTACTGAAATGCCTGTTATGTGTATTTATTTAATTTTTTTATTCCCTGTGATAATCTGTCTACAACGCTTTCACTTATTATTATTATTAGAATTATTAATAACGCATATGATTTAGTATGTATTTGAATGAAAGATACAACACGAATAATTTCTGCACGTACTCATTGCACTAAATGTAGTTATATAACATTTATATTTTATCAATTCTGCTTGTGATTGTTTAATATTATCTAAAAAATTTAACATACAAAACATTTATCTCTTCAGCTAAGTACCACTTAGAAACCCAATGTATTGTTGCGGAATTTTCAGGTTACCAAAGAAAATTTGTATAAATTTTTGTTTCCGAAAAGAAAAAAGTGTTGCTGGATACGAAACTCGATTTATAACTCTTGTAGATTCGACAGAATTGCAGGTGTATATACTGGAAAGATATGGTTATATATAACGTAACACAGTCGTTTGCATGATTAGCCTACCAGTATTCTACCACTTTCTCTTGACTTCATCGTTAATAGTATTCTTACATTATTCGAAGGTACTTTTATCTTTGTGTCATACATTTTTCAAGGAACAATGTTCATCTTGTGTAATATAAATGGAAAAGCTCCCCTCGTCACGGTCTTCTATACGCCAAGAGGAATGCTTATTAAAGATACTGTGTACAATATACGACTTTTTTTTGAAAGTTTCTATTGAGTTCTCTATGTAACATTATTGTCTTCGACCTATGTCAAGCTAATCCCACTTTTCCCAAAAATTAAAATTGCTGACAATTAATTCGGGTTGCTCTAGGTTTGTTCCACATTGTTCCAAAGTATCTTAACAAAGAAGTCAAAATTGGGCTAAAAAATTAAAAAAAGGACTTTTCCCATTTTTTTTGAAAATCGAAATTCTAGGACTAGTTCCGGGTTGTTCTAGTTGTTCCAGAACTTCAGACCTGTATCTCTTACAGATCAAAAGATATGCTCAAGAAAGCACTCGGCACAGCTCCACATTTTTGGAAAATTGAATTTGTGAGTTGTTCTAGGTTGTTCTAGTTGTTCTAAATATTGCCATAGAATTTCAAACTCGTATCTTTTATATATAATTTATCTATTGTTCTATGTTGTTGATATATAAGAGATATAACTTTTAAATTCTAGTGTGGTGTTTAGAACAACTACAGCAACCTGGAACATCTGTAAAAATTTTAATTCTTCAAAAAACGGCGGCTACCCGGATTTCGTTTTCTTACACATTGACATATGACATTGCGGAACAATGTTTAGAACAACTAGTACAACCTGGACCAACTCAGAATTTCGATTTAAAAAAAGTGGGGATAAATTTGCATTTCCTTGTGTCGCCGTTTTTTGGTATTTACCGTTCTGAAATTATGAACCAACGTTTAGAATAACCAGAACAATGTGGAACAGCTATCAAAATGTAACTTCGCACTTTTTAAAATTGTTTTTTGGCTATATCTTTTGATACATATTAGATGCAGGTTTGAGACAATGTTTAGAACTAAAATAACCTGAAAGAACTCGCAGAATTTCAATTTTACCAAAAAGGGAGGCAGTCCTGAGTATGTGTTTTGGACGTATCTTTTGCTCTGTAAGAAACATGCATAAAATGAGTTTTTGATTAATTTTTTACTTCTATTTCCTTTACTTGTTATATGACAATTTGATTCCAGTTTCGGATTACGAAGTGTTTTTGGAACCGATTAATTTCGTAAACCCTGGTACCATTACATAGCAACTTGAAAATATTTGGTACATTCCAAAACTTTCTCGAACATCTACAGATATTTAATAATAATATTTAATTTAAACATATTTACTATTCTGAAAACCAGAAAGTTAGTTGCGGACAATAACACAGTTACAATAGAAGAATAGGGTATGTGGCTTAGTCTACCCATCCATATCGACCAACAAGGTCTACTCTAGGCCAGCAACATAATTTAAAGTTCGAAGAGTAAACCCATGCTTCGCTCGACGAAGTTTTTCTCAGCCGTTATAAAAGCTCCATCACCATACAGAGAAAATCTGATTCCGTAGAGAGGAAGACAGTGGCAGAAATGTGCACAACTGTCCCTTCCTGTTCCAAACATAGACGGCATTTCTCCTCTTGAGCGAGCCCCATTCTGTGTAGGTATTCCCTTAATTGAGCAGTAATAATTGCGGCTAAAACCCTTACAAACTTCCTGTGAAGTTCTATAAAATTCCTGGTTCAGTTTCTGCTGGCCAAGATAAATGCCCTCGCATGACCTCGTATCGATAGTAAATATTTCCGCTTGAAAGATTGTCACATATCTGTCCAGATTACATGTTCATGTTCCTTACTCCGTTCAATTAGAGGTTGACCACAGTCAATTACTGAACATTAGACTTTTACCATTTCGTACCAATTTGACCGTCGATAGCTTCTCTTTCAAAAGAACGGGGTAATGTTATAATCCGTTGTCTACATGCAATTCATACGATTAGTATTTATAACGAGAATGATTCATTTAATAATAAATTTTGAATAATATAATCGATATGTT
The DNA here is from genome assembly GCA_902654985.2 of Oryctes borbonicus. Lineage (NCBI taxonomy): Eukaryota > Metazoa > Arthropoda > Insecta > Coleoptera > Scarabaeidae > Oryctes > Oryctes borbonicus. The sequence goes on along the minus strand of LR736895.1, from coordinate 553,291 downwards.
TTGATTATAAAATTGCGGCATGTTAAACATTGATAAGAACTTGCGAAATATTTGTGGTTTAATAAACACGTCTAGTTGTAAGTACTGCTATGTGCACTTGAAATAGATTTGTCCATTTGAGATAACCAAAAATTTAAACAGTATGTACAACAGTAATAGTCTTTTCTTTTGTTTTCCTTCCTGTGACATTAAATTCAAACTTAACACATACAACATAACAAAAATAATGCTAATATGCTCATGATATTGATGGAATCGCTCATAGCAAAAGTATTGTGAGAAGAGAGAACACTAGCCAACATGTTTCTGCCTACTCGATGACATCAACCTTCTTCTCTACCTCATACTCTATTTGTCTCCCGGCTTAGATCGCTATCCTTTGAAACAACGGATGCAAAGTTTTTTTAAGGCATCTAGTATCAAGATATACATGTCTGTAGCCTAAAAAGCAACGACAAAATCCGACTCTCCAGATGTAATATACGCTCGAGTGCATGAAAAAAAAATCGGATGTCTAGATGGCTGGCGTGTATCTCTTGATCTCCTGACTAGATGGCGCCAAAAGATATTTTGCTCGTTGTTCCAAAGACTAGTGGCACATGCCAAGCGGTGTGATATACGGAAGCACTCAGAGTGTACGGTTAGCAGTCGAAGCGAGCGGACGTATTTTTAGCAAGCAGAGACAGCAAAGTATCGAGACACTATTTACAAGCGTAGCGGCGCTGAGGTTAGTCGAGTGGCTACACTCGACCTGTACGGACGTGCCGGTCCGCTAAACAACTGTGCGTTAGCGCATTACGTTCGTAAGAACGCCCGCCCTTTTTGACCATAGTTTACTATAGTACTTAAAAAAAAAGAGATAGCGACTAAGTGCCATCCGGTCACGGAAACCGGAATGACCGATCCGTTGGTCGTCCCGGGATCCTCCGATACCGGTGGTTCTACCACCGGTGCCCAGAAGAGGACGCTTACAGATGAGGAGTTGCTATCCAGCAGCTCGGACGAGGAGAGGGACAGCTCCAACGAATGGACCACCGCCGGCAAGGGGAGAAAGAAAAGGAAGCCCGACAAGGAGAAGACTGGACGAACTCTGTTTTCATGGCGACTGTCCCTCGGCCCAGCATCGAGGCCGCCTATAAGGTGAAGGAGCTATTCGGGATGAAAGTCTCAGTCGTCCCTTTCAAGGCCCGCAAAGGACCGGCCCAGTGCCACCGATGCCAACGTTTTGGGCACTCGTCGAAATGCTGCAGGCTGACGGCGAGATGTGCAGAGGAGCACTTGACCGAAAAGTGCTAACTGGATGCAAGCGGCGCACGCACGTGTGCTAATTGCGGGGCTGAGCACCCGGCTACGTATAGAGGCTGTGCGGTGTATCAGAAGCTGACAAGCCGCCAGACAGTTGCTCGGCATGCGGAGCAGGCTCCCAAGCCCAAACCGCCGTCGGCAAAAACTGAGAAGGCGTTTCCCAAACTGCCGCCACTTAGCACACAGGACGGCGAGCTATTAAGCTCCCAGAACGTGCGCAAGTGGGCACAGAAAAGGGAAGCTTCTGACGGTAACCGAGTCACTTACGCCGCGGTTGCCAGCGGATCCCAAAAGCGGGCAAAGGTGGCCTCCGTAAAGGTCGCGAAAGGGGGCGAAACCTCCGAGAAGGGTCCCGGAGTCTGAGGCTACTACGAGTAGCGAATCCAACAGAGAGCCTATGGTATCCTCCCAGGACTCGCTACACTGCTTCAGATTCCTGAAGCAGGCTGCAGGGAAGGCGGTGATTGGACTCAAGAAGCTCCAAAGGATTTCTAATCCCTTAGAGAAACTTCAATTTCTCATGGAGCTGGTGGAATCCATCTTTTCGTCATGAACTGCACGCCGAGAAGTCTCCGAATCGTTACCTGGAACGCCCAAGGAATCCTAAACAAGAAACTCGAGTTCACTCAGTTCCTTGTGGAGCACAGGATTGATATCGCCTTGATCTGCGAAACGTGGCTGAAGGCTAACCAGAAATTCAAGATCCCGAACTACCACGTCTATCGAACTGACAGGCCAACCCAAGGAGGAGGAACCGCTGTTCTGGTGAAAAGGCGCATCATGCACTCACTACTCCCCACAGGGTCACTTCGACCCGGACGTGCTGGACAACTATGCTCAGATCACTACCCAGTGATTATCGAGACGTACCTAACACTAGCGACTCCCTCACCGAGTACAGTGAACAGGAAACATAACTGGAATCTGTACAGGAAGCTGATATCGGAAACGATAACAGTAAATCCCAGTATTGAGACCGTGAGTGACCTAGAGGAGGAAGTCTGCAACACCACGTGGCAGATCCAAGAGGTATTGAAAAAGTCTGAGCTTAAGCCAAAGTTTCCCGAGGCGGAAACCCTGCCGAGGGAAATCGTGGAAAAGATCAAGGAGCGAAATCGAATCAGGAGAGATTTCCAACGAACCAGATACCCACCGCTTAAAGAGGCTCACCGCCGCCTAAGCAGGGAGATTCAGAGAGATATCGAGGCGTATAGGCTGCGGAAATGCAACAACTTTGTTGAGACCAACCAAGAGCGAGACCCCCACAGGGTCCCCAGAATTCTGAAGCGAGACAGAAAGCCTATCCCGGAGATCAAGAACGGACAAACAAGCTATCTGACGGACTCGGAGAAGGCGGAAGCACTCGCGACCGCCTTCCCGGGCCACTTTACGCTAACGGCACGCAACGATCCAGAGCAAGAGAGAAAGTGGGGGACCACCCTGGAGGAGGTAGACGATATGGGGGCGGGTCCTCCGATCGTAGTCTCACCCAGAAAGGCCCTGCAGGTAATCGGGCGGATCCTGGGTAGAAGGCTCCCGGCGAAGACGGTATAACAGGAGGAGCGTTGAAGAATCTACCGCTCAAGTTGCTAGTCAACCTGACGTAGATCTTCAACACAGTGCTCCGACTGACGTACTACCCGACCCGCTGTAAATCTGCCAGGGTTATCCCAGCCTTGAAACCTAAGAAGGATCCTCATCAGCAAGATTCTTGAATCTCTGCTCTTGACCAGAATCAACGAGCATCTTGTAGATAACCAGCTCATATACAGCGACCAGTTTGGATTCAGGTCAGACCTCTCAACAACTCTCCAGTTGTACCGGATTACGGATCAGGTCACCACTGCCTTCAACAGGAACCAGACGACCGTCATGGTATCCCTGGACCTGGAGAAGGCATTCGACAAGATCTGGCATGAAGGACTACTTCTGAAGATGAAGGAGGGCTTAAGACTATCAGATCATACCTCAAAGACCGAAGATTCCGCACCATGGTTAATGGGACGGAATCTTCAGAGAGGAGCATGATATCTGGAGTACCACAAGGATCGACGCTGGGCCCAGTCCTGTTCACGATCTACGTCATGGACATTCCAAAACCGGAAGATCCGGCAGAGTGCTAAACGCCATCTACGCAGATGACACAGCAATCCTGGCTACATCGTGTAACGCCGAGTTGGCGGTCAAACTTGCGCAGGCGCATTTGACCAAAATCTCTAACTACTTCGATAACCAGGGACTCGCGATCAACCCCAGGAAGATGCAAGCGATTGCGTTCGCCTGGAAACAACACGGTCCGCTTCCCAAGATCAAAGTCAGAGCGACGGAGATCGATTGGGATAGCAAGATCGAGTATCTCGGAATGATCCTAGACGAAAGGCTGAATTTCGCGGAGCATCTCAGAAGAGTTCGAAACAAGGCACTAGGTGCAGCCAGACAGTTGTATCCCATCCTTGCAAATTCCCACCTCAACCCTAAAACGGGCGTCATGCTGTACAAGACACACATACGCCCGGTCACGGCGCCACAGGCGTCACAGGCGGCACCCACCCACATTACCTCCCTTGCGACTGCACAGAATCGCTGCTTGCGATTAGTACTACACGTACCCCAAGGCACCTCGCTGGCAACACTGACACACCTGAGCGAGACTGAGTAGCTGCAGGAATTCCTGACACGGCTCAACAAAAACTTCTTCGAGAAAACGCTAACTAGCGAGAATCCCGCAATGAAGAACGCCACCATCCGAAGAACCCCTTCAGAATCGAGGTACAAGACCACCTACGATCACCTGACTAGGCTGGCATAGGTATCACCATAGCGTGTATTAGCACCATACTAACTTATATTTTTCTGTTTTAGTAACCGAGGAGGGAGTCCAGGAAGAAGACTCCGAGAACCAAACACCGAGGACCGAAGACTCCGGGAAGATCATCAACCTGATGCAACTGGAGGAAGAAGGACAATGATCCAGAAAACCAAGGACACACGAAAGCATTGGACGCAACATTGATGACGCCGGGTACATGTCTGTTGGCTTGTGCTTTCTCTCCTCATATTATTTTGCTTTGTGTTTTTCTTTAATATTGTATAGTAATACTAGGTTTTTCTGTTTTATTGTTTATTGAGTACTTAACTCCAGTGTCTTTCCGTAAACTCCTGTTGTTGGAGTTCAAACACCATACATTACTTTCAGTATTCCGTTTTGTTGTCATTGCTATGTTATTCCAGAGGTTTATTAGATAATTTATGTGCGATGTAAGTATTGCGTGGTATATTGATTTTCTTATATGTTCCGGAATAATATCCGGAATAACAAAATAAAATATTTGCATTTTTGTTGATCAGTGTGTTTATACGTTTGTCTCATTTTAAGTTATTTTGTACTACTAATCCTAGATATTTTGTGAATGTTATTTGCTGCATATGTTGGTTATTGACAGTTATATTCAAGCTATTTGATTATTTATTCACAAACAAAACCGCTTTTGTATTTTCTTGACACCTCACTTTTATTTTTGTTACATCACCATTTTTGTTGCAATTTTTGTTTATCCTTTCCAGAGTGTACTACACACGTCGTCTGCATACGTATACAAGGCATTCCAACTTTCTGGAATTGTAAAATTGCGCCTGCCGTGTAAATAGTAGGGAACAATTATTTTTTGATTGCGTAATTACCATCGCAGAGTATCTTTCAATCTTCCCGTATATATAAGATGACCGATAAGTAATGAAAGAGGTACTTACTTTGTTATTTTTTATGGAACATCCTGTATATTATAGTGTATTTGGCGTTTCCACGCAGAAATAAATCAATACAATACGGATTTCACATGCTATTTCTAACAGATATGAAGATATTTATAATTTTATTCTCGATCGCCTAGAATTAGATACATCTATTTCCTTCCAAAAACTCGAAATGCAAATACAGAATAAATTATATAATATAATAGTAGCATGTGTCTACCGTATATCTCTAAAATTTTTGTATAAAGATGGATGGACTGAAAGAAAGAGATATTCACAGTTAAATGCCAGTCCTGCACTTGAATATTGCATCCGAGTGGTTCCTGGGGGTAGTATTGCTTGGTTGCTATAACAACAGTGAACAAAATCTACTGCCATTGTTGCTCTTAACTGTTGATTCGAAATTTTAAGCCTAGGTGACTATTTACCAAATGAAATACTTGAAAAGGAGTTGATACATATAATTTTTGTATGGAATTAAGGATAAAGTAGGCATTCTGGAGTGCAACACATAGTGTGTTAAAAAAAAGTCTAGACTAACTTTTACGAACGCTCGCGCAAATCTACCGACCCGGAAGAAAGGCATTTGAAGCGTTCATTGTAGATAGATAAGTAAATAAGTATTAATTACAGGAATAAAAATTACAATGAGAGTTGTTACATTTGTTTACAGTTTGCTTCAATTGTATTCCATGTTACTGTTTTTTTTTGCTGACATTTGTACATTTACGTCAGCCTTTATGACTTTTTATTATAATATTGACCCCTTGTTCTGTTCATTAAGAAGATGTATTAGCAATAGAATCGTTTCTTCTTTTTTTTTAAATTTCTACATCTAGAACGAATGTTTGAAGTAGCATAAAATCGTAGCTTTAACTTGGCAAATGTCTTTAGTTAGCGACACGTTAGTCAGGATAGCATAGCATCCTACTTCCTAAATTATAGTATTTTTTTCAGTTTTTCCCAGCATATAAATTGTACCCTGCTTAGGTAAACTTTGAATCAACAGTTTAAGATCGTCAACGTTAATATGTTTTGTTTACTCTTATTATGGCAACGAAACAGATTATAAGAGTTATAGCTGGTGTCGATCATAAGGAAAGTTGCCGAGACCTATTTAAAAATTTTAACGATCAGGGCGGTTTAAGTACTTCAGCTGTGTGTGTATATACTTTTAAAAATTGGGATGTATTTACAGCAAATAGGGATGTACCCCATTATTATACTAGACATCAAAATGATTATCGCGAACCATTTATAAGACTTAATGTTGCGATGATTGGTCGAGATTGTACAGGATTAAGACTTGTAATAAGCTTCCCAAATACATAAGGGAATGTAACACTCTGAATCGTCAAATTTATTTATATTAACAGCAGAAACCATTTGGACGCAATTTCCAGGTGCAAAACTCGCCCGTGATTGCTAGTAGCTACTTGAGCTCAAAATATTGAATGAGCAGTTTAAAAGTGTCAATGTTACCATCTTTTGTTTACTGTTATCATGATGTCCAAACAGTCCTAACATTAGAAACCACTTATGTTCTATGTTAGACATATGCGCTATTACACACATGACGTTTCTGATGTTTGAATACGGTATAGTTCGGTATTTAATACTGAACACGCTATATATGTCTAAGGTATTCTTACAACATGTCCAGAAAGAGACAGATACGTATTTTAACTTCATCAAAATTTACGCTACAATGTATTTGCTTATCGGATGTTTTGACGGAAAGAAATATATCTAAATGTAGGCGATTAAGAACAAAATTATCTGACATCTTGAAATATGTTAGAAATAGACGTATGTAACATATACTGATCTATTTCTAGAAAGAGTAACAAAAAAGGCAATAATATATATGCTATTCTATTTAAAATAAGTCCTGTATGAACAGAAATATTTTTGAAAGATACCCTATGACGTCTGTTATGTCATTTGAAAATTTTAACTTTCTAGTATTTACATAATTCACGCAATTTTACAATTACAGAAGGTTGGGATATCCTGTATATTTCTCCATTCACATCGATATTAAATACATGTTATGTAGAGAATTCTGCAGATAGTGATTATTAGCTCTCAGAGTTATTTATAATTATTGTTTGGGTTCCATTCTCTAAATATGTTTTTGTTAAGTTGTTTTCAGCGTATTTGATTCCTAATCTGGTCAGCAATTTCTATTCATTTTGATTGAGATGGCACAGTAAATTTTATTTTATCTAACAGGTCAATTGCTGTTGATGTCCCCGTGTTTTCTTGAAATGCATACCATTTTTTATGTATTATTTTATTTCATATCAGGTATTCACTTAACTGTGTTTGTACTGCTTTTCTAGGATTTTAGGTAATGTAAATTATAAACATATTCTATAATTTTCAGGGTAGAGTGAGTTGGGTTTCTCATACACACATGTGTTCTCTGTAGGTATTCCGGAAAAATCTCATTCTTTAGTGTGCTGTTTGATTAATTCATTTAGTATCGATGCTAAATAATTTCTGTTTAGTTTAATTATTTTTATTTTTGTCAAATCCTGATGCCTCATGCCCTCGTCCCCTGTTTTTTTACTTCTACTATGATTTCTATACTTTTCTTCAGTTAGTTCTTTCATACCAAATTATGCTTCTAGTTTGGATGCGTTTGCCAGAGGTGTTAGTTTTTTAATTTTGTAATCTGTTTCTCCGCTAATTGTTTCTTGAGCTATTTCACATGAACTTGTTGTTACTGCGATGTGTTTTCTTTCTATTTCCTATATTTCTTCGAATCTTGTATTTTTCTCGTACATTCCTTTTAGTTGCTCTCCAAGTTTTTGGTGGTCCAGTTCTGTATCTCCTAAATCTACTACATTTAAATTTTTATTGGAAGAGCTAATTTTATTAATAACGCAGGCTTCCATGGCCAGACTCAGTTAAAACTAAAAGAAAGCCCTGTCGCGATTGGTTATATCATACCTCTCAATTTTCTCTTTAATATTTGTTGGCATATTTTTGCCACTCTACTTAGTAATAGTAATACCTTTATTGCACTCTGTATTGTTTCGCTTTTTAAAAATTGGTACCATTTCACTGGACTTACATACGCCACTGGCGGTGTCGCCAAGTAAAAAATTTACGTTCCGCAGTTAAATATAAATTTGGACATACCTAACCGTAAGTAAATAAAATTTCTATTCACAATAAAATCAGCTGGTAGGCGCGATCTTTTCTGATTACTTACGTGCAAGGGACGTCTGGCGCTAGGCTGAGATAAGTAACTAGATGAACACAGTAACTTCAACTGCTAGTGGAAAGTCTATTCCAGGCAGACAATACAAATGACAGAAACAGTGGAGTGTATAGATAGATGTGGAGGAAATTAAATCAACAATCAAAGAATTACGAGAAGACCAAAGGGAATATGACGAAGAAGAACCTAATTGCAAAACAATGAGATGAAGAAACGAATAATGAATTCTTCAAAACAAAAAGAAGGAGAGGCGGAGCAACACCATATTACGGGAGTAATATTATGTTGAAAGAGATGCAAAACAAATAAGCCAAACAGTAGAAAGCACACTGCATAACTACTTACGAATAAAAAGCGATGTATTTTCATTAATTAAAGATAAAGAATGTGCAAAATTGAAATGAGAAACGGACAAGAGAAAAAGTGAAAAGACAAGGGAGAACTGAGACACCTAAAACGGCAAATTTATATTAGCCATGATTTGACTGAAAAGGAATGGGGCATATAGAAACAAATTAGAGACGAGGCTAAAAAACGGGGAAAACAAGGAAATAAAGTAAAAGTGGGCTACCAAAAAATAGTAAACAGTAAAAGATGGATATGGGATATCAAACAGCAGACAATTTTTGGTAAGACAGTAGGTACTTCAAAGAACCAAAAGAGTCGCCTATCGGGAATCAAGAAAGGGCAAAGGCTATGAAAAAGGACAAAGATTTGGACAACCAGGAGTATACGCAAGAAAGAATAATTAAAGAAAACAAAGAAGGAAAGGAAGGAAGGAACGTTAAAACAACTAAGAGCTAAACAAAATGGAGTTAAGGAAGATGAAAATCAGCACGATAAGATAGCGATGGGAACGTGGAATCTCCAAAGTTTAAAAGAAGAAGCAGTAAAAACTTGAATACAATAAATAGAACCGTATAAAATAGATTTGGTACTAAGTTTATAGCGAAGAGAAATTTAGGGAAAAGTTAAAAAAATTGAACCACTATCGGACAAACTGTGTTATATAGCAATACACATGCACCGACCGGAGAGAAAAAAAAGAGGTTTATGAAAAAGTGGAAGCAATAATGTTTACAATATCCAAGATATTGATATAAATATAGGAAGAGAAGACATCTATCGATGTGTGGCAGGGTCGGAGAGCAAACAGCAATGACAATCGTTTGAGATAAACTTTGCAATAGAAATGAAAATGAAAATGATAGGTGCTCACTTTTCTAGGAAAGAAATGTATAAAGGAACATGGATTATTTCAGTATGCAATGGAACTAATCAAATCGACATCTTAATACATGAAAGGTATGTCCACTTAATAAAAAATGTAAGGACGTATCGAGAGGCCGACGTCAATTCAGGCCTGTTCCTTGTAGGAACGAAAGTGAAGGGAATAAGGATAGGAAGAGAAAACAAAGAATAAAAAAGTAGAAATAAAATGCAACGTGGAAGATCTAAAAAACGTAACTGCAACAAAGACGTATAGGCAAGAAAGACACTGATAATGGAAAAGACTATAAAGGAAGGAACAGAAAGACATTTAACAAAATATACAAGCAAAACCAGAAAACGATGGTTGGGTGAGAAGTGTAAAATAGAAATAGAAAACTGGAAAACATTAAGGAAAAGTTATTGGAATCAAACAAAGACGTGAATAAAATAAAAGAAGAAAAGATTGTGAGATAACGAAAAAGACAATCTACTGAAAACAAGATAATGGAGCAGAAATGTAAACGAAAAGACAGGAAACTTCTATAAACATGGTAATGACATTCGGAAAGGTTACAATGCAAGAATAGCCCACTACAGAAACAAAGAAGACCGATGAAGAGAAAGACAGATGGAAAGAATACATTGAAAAGTTACTAAACGAAAACGCAGAAGAACATGAAAATAATCCTTACTTATTATTATTATAGTCGGGCCACGGTACAGTTGCATTTGGTCACTGCGACCTTAAAAGGTCTACTGCAATAAAATGATTCTGTCTACATTAGAGGTTTCTAATAAATTTTAGCACTACTCTATGATCTTCTTCCTTCAATTCAGTAGATGCAAGAAATGGTCTACTGAAATGTTGGTGTCGTGTGCGACGGATGGCAACATATTTGCATAGAATCTGTTCTACTCTCTCCAGATCCTCTCAGCGTGGACCATAGATTTGATCTTCAGCTTTTCAGCTTGTTTAAATAAATGATTTTTTAAGGCTACATGACCTGTTAAAAATCCCGCCGGTAATCTAAGGTCCTCTTTGCTCTACGATAGCGCTATTTTTGCTGTCTTTGGCGAAGCTGATTCGAGTACTTTCGTTTGCTTTTGGGCTGGAACGTTTTCCCAGTACGTGGCCTTTTGATTGACCTTCCATGTCTTTATTGCTTGTTTTATGCTATTCTTTTGGAAACTTCAAAAAGGGTTAGGACCAATGACCAACGGACTAAAAGCTGTATATGTACATTTAACATTATATGTACTTAATATTTTACGTTAGAATTTCAGTATAATACATATAATGTTTTTTCTTGTTTTAATTGAATTAACAGCACCAGGATTAATTTTAGGTCAATCGAATTTGAAATCATTATATATGGTCGAAACAACGTCATGAGTTATTACATATCATCAACTTTATATTTTGTTTTGTTTATTTAAGAATTTCTACAACCAAGGAAATTCTAATAAAGGTACAAAGGAGACTATAGTCTTAAAGCGTAACTTCAATTTAACAAGTTTTGTGGTACCGGATTATTCTACATTTCCTACTTTCATTCGTATTTTATCTAACGATCGTCCGTCTGTGAACGCGTGAACGTATGAACGCGACAGATCCCAAATAAACGCCACGCCGAATTGTTTCGTTCATCGATTCGCGTTCGTCAGACATTTGAGAGTTGCATAGTTATGTGTTGTTTCCGCCTCATTAAAAGAATGCTTTCAGCACGCGTGCACGAACGCGAATGTCTCAATACTCTGTATGAGTTTGCAGTGGTATAGGTAATAAATAAATTCTGTTGCGTCATGTGTTTCATTTACCGATAAATCTGCAACGTATTATACTCCCCTTAACAAGGAGTGTAGAATGCACCCACCGGCACAATAAACCGCCTACCTTTTAAAATCTATCTAAATATGTAATATTTTCTTTTTTTTTTAATAGCCGTCTTTATCAAATGTGAGAATAAGTAAAATCTACTTAATTAAGCACATATGTAAAAAAATAACTCATTTATTTTTTATTATTTGGTATAATGTTTAGGAAAGTACACTGTACTAATAATTTCACTGAATATATTTAAGGATTAGTAGCTAAAGTTGTTTCAGTAATATGTGTTGCCTCTTCTTGCTTTTATAACTTCATTTAAGCGCCGGGAAGTCCATTAATAAGATTTTGAATCTCATTCTGATGTATAAGAACTTCACCCTCCGTTTTAATTTATCCTAAACATGTTCTGTAGGATTCAGATCTGGGCTTTGTGCAAGCCATTCCATTCTCTCAATCCCAACGTTATTGAGATATTTAGTAACGCACCTAGCTACGTGCGGTCGAACATTATTATGCATGACAGCCAACATAAGGTGCAAATGGTATCATATGCTGTAGTATGATATGTTCTAAGTATATGCCATCCGTTAAACTGGCTCTATCAACAATAACTAATTCTGTACGTGCATCGTAACAAATACCACCCGAAACCATAACAGACCCTCCACTGAAACTCACTATCTGTATAATGTTGCACACTGCAAATCGATCTCCAGAAAGTCGATATACTCGCTCTCTTCCATCTGTTACCTTCAAACAGATTCTCGTAGATTATTGGACTCATATTTGTTTTTCTCCATTTCGATACTCGATGTAATGTTGACGCATGTACTTTAGAGCTTGATGTATATATAGCGATGGTAAAGTAAGTACATCTTATTGTTTGAAATAGCTCCTGCACGATTCTCTATACCCGAGGCTAACAACGCTCTTATAGCCTTTTTCTGAAGAATGAAGATCCTTTAAGTTGTAGTAGCGGCACTCCAAGCAAGAATTCCGTAACAAAGATGACTATGAAAGGCGGCGTAGCAAGTGCTTTCATCCGTCTGATAGCAAAGATTCCTGATTCTCCGCCAGCAGTTCAATGTGACCCATCCATCGCAATCCACTATCAAGTCGCAGGCCTAAGAACTTTGCGCGGCACTTGTCTTCGGATCTGGTGGTTATGGTGAGGAGTTGCATCTTTTCCATGTTTAACTTTACTTTATTAGCCGCGAACCACACGTCAGCTTTTTGTAAGGCTTCGTTTGATTTCACTGATAGTTCGACCTCGTTTCGATTGTGGACCACGATACCCGCATATAAACACACACAGCTCCGTTCCCAACAAGGCTCCCGGAAAATCATTAATGTGAATGATAAAAGGCAGTGGATCTAATATTGAACCCTGAGGTAGTGAGGTAGTTCCTATAAAGGAATTTTCTCCCTTTCATTGAACTACTTGTTGCCTGTTGGATAAGTAGGATCTAATAGGTTGTAAACGTTGCTCTCTTACGCCATATATTTCTAGATTATTCATATATAATATAATATAATATGGTATGGTCCACAGTTTCAAAAGCTTTAATAAATTCATCCTAACCATTCTTCTCTCCTCTAGTACTTTATTTATATATTTCAATATATAAAATATCTATCTCTATATCTGTTTCGATATACTATGTATAAAAATATTGATTACAGAAACAATGTGAGATTTGCTTAAAAGCAAATTCCATTAAAATCCAACGAAAATGAAATCAAGAAAACTTATATGGAGGCGTAAATAGGCAAAATATTGTTAGTAAATAAGTTTATTATCTATTTAGATAATAAACTTATTCAAAACGCTTTTCCGCTGAAATCATATTCAACTCTTTCTATGTGTGCAACAACACAGTTGATTGTGCGATGTATTTCTGCTCTATGCATTTGGAACAACACGCAATATACGTATACATATTTTTACCAAAACACTGCAGCAAATATTTACGATTGTAGTCGAATAAAGAAAAATAAGCGATAGTGAAATTAGAACATCCACAACGCTTAGTTTAGTTTTCATTGTGTAACCGTAAATGGGAATAGTACTACAGAACCAAAATGATTGAATGCGTAACATTTTTTATATTTAAACGATGACATGTGACACGACCTACTAAAATCATGACAAAACCCATTCACTATGTTTGCGTCATTAAAATGTTCAAAGAATAGTAACGATATGATCAGTATATAGCACTAAAATTTGTTGATTTGTTAACTTAAACAATGACATAATTTTTCAAAAGCGATAATTAGGGTAAACCTCAGAATTTACGTTTGCTGGGAAATTAATACTTGCATGTAAATTTTCTGGTGGCTTAATTGGTATACCTAACACATTTTGAAATAATTTATGTATGCAGGTAGGTACTTAACATCACAGTATAATGAATTGCAGCTTCAGAAGTAGTACTGGTATCAACAATTATGGCACAGTCCTTTCGGAAAGGACACTAAGATTATTTAACACTATCTCAAAAAATGTTTATATACGCTCATCTAGTCCTTTTTTACAATTTCACGCATATCTTTGTACATATGTCGATTTCTAATAAGACGGACATCGTTCAAGGTCTCTAAAAATAGACATAAGAACATTAAAGGTTCTGATTACTGATATGTATTTAGTTAAGTTAGTATCTAACCCCCTCTACTACAGTCTCCTGAAAGACATATTGTACTAACATTGTAAGCTAATGACTGAATAGATCTGCAATAGTTCGTGTATTGTATATTATCTACTACCTGGATAATACTAGTCAAAAACATAAAACTTGCGACGAGTATAAAAATTAAGAGTAAGAGTTAAAGTAATGTAGGAAGAAATATTATTATAATAGAGTAAATACGTGGAAAAAAAGCGAGGAAAAAATATTATTTATTGGAAATATTGAGTATTTTAATTCGAAAAAAGGTAATTTAAATTCATATATCGAACGATTAGAATAGCTGTTTGTGTGTATTGATGTGCAATACGGGAAAATGGCTCCACTCCTTATCACATCAATTGGTTCGGAAATACATGTGGTATTAGAAGATTTATGTGCACCACAATCTTCTACAGTAAAGGCTTGTAATGGATTAAAACGAGTACTGAGTAACCATTCTAACCCACGGAAGGCAGACCGATTCAGATTCCACAAAGCCAAATAAGCGATAAATGAAACCGTGGCGGTTAGCAATAATCTTTGAGTTTGGTAGTCTCTCTAATGAGGCGTTAAAAGATTGGTGTGTGCATTACAGTCTGAGAAAATACAAATAAAGTTACTGTCAGAAAAGGAATTAACATTAGATGAAGCCTTGCAAATAGTTATGAGCATGGAGTTGGCCGATAAGCAGAAAGCGTAAATAAATTGAAGCATGGAAAATATCCTCCAAGCAAAAATTGCAACAGAAGAGATAACATTTTTCCTCCAGGTAAGAATCACAAGAGTAGGCGAGATAGTGAAGTGACAGAAAAAAGGAATTGTTACCGATGTAGCAAACAACGTAACCCCAATACATGTCCAACGAAGGAAGTGATACAATTGCAAAAGGAAAGGTCACATCGCAAGTCAAGTATTGTAATTTCTATAATTCAAAAATCAGTAGGGTCATCTTATGCAATGTGCGAACTTTAAGTATATAATGTAAAACTAAATATGGAAGTAGATACGGGCGCTTCAATAAGTTTAAATCTCCAAACATTGCTATCAAAAGTACTGTAATCATGTTATTCTGAACAACTGTTAATTAAAAATAAAAACTGTAACAGGTGAATTATTAATTGTAAAAAGCGTAGCATTTGTAACTTTAAATAGTATTAAGAGCTTGCCTCGGTATATAGCTGATGCAAAGACTAATTTTAATCCTCTGTTAGGTAGGGAATGCTTAGATTTTTTAAATCCATCCTGGAAAAACAACCTTAATCCAAATACTGAGCCTAGTGATGACTGTCTAGAGTTTTTGATGGAATTAGAGTACAAATTTCCTAAAGTCTGTTCTACAGATACAAAGTCAGCAATTCAAGGTTACAAGGCGAAATTAGACGACTGGAATCATATACAAGCCATATCACCTAGCCTACACATTGCAACCTAAGATTGAAGAGGAACTGAAGATAATGGTAAACAATGGAATATTAATACACACTAGTTATGCAGAAATAGCAAGCCGGATAGTAGTAGTCCTGAAAAGAGATGGAGTGTATTTGACGCTAAATATACCAATAGGACTTTTCAAGCGCACAAGGTTACCATATGGAATTTCCGGCGCACCGGCAATTTCTGAATATGCAATTGAGCAACTATTACAAGGTATTCTAAGTATAGGCATACATCTAGACGATATAATTATCTCAAGTAAGTATTCCAATAACTGTTCTCACATGTCAAGAAGCAGTTGAAAAGGGGAAAATGTTAATTTGAATTGTGGAGCAATAAGTTCGTATAAACCTGGTACTGAGCTGCTTGTAGCAGCTGACGCATCCTATTACGGGTTGGGTGTTGTGTTAACCCAATCAATGGATCGGGAAATAAGGCCGATCATGTATGTGTCATGTACATTGAATGCGGCTGGAAGAGATAATGCGTAAGTAGAGAAAGAGGCTCTAGTGATAATCTTTGTAGTGAAAAGGGTTTATAAATACTAATATGATCAAACCTTTACGTTATATACCGATCATCAACTTCTTAAAACAATTCTTGGCCAGAAGAGTGCAATTCCCTACCGTAGCTCATGCCAAACTTCAACGTTAGGCATTAATATTGTCCGCTTAAAACTACAATATTATTTACAAAAAAGGAACTGACATGGCAAATGCTTGTCTAGGATCCCTTTGGCTAACAATTCCTAAGATAAGGTACTTTCGTTCACTCCTAATGATAAATTACCATTGTTAAATGAAGACAGAAGTTCCTAGTATTATCCAAAGTTTTGAATTTTACGAAACGGGGTTGGCCAAGTTTTGTCAAGGAAAATACACTTAATACTTTTCATAGAAAAAATGAGTTTTCTATGGAATCTGACTGTATTAGTTTGGGTATCAAGAATTATCATTCCGGTGACTTTGACGTCGGAAGTTCTGGAAAGAAGCGAGATTTAGTGGTCGTCAATAAATCCCGACCTAAAACGCACTCTCAAATTCTGCAAAATATGCAACAAGGTAAGGAAACAAATCTGATACCATTGCAAAAGACTCAAAGGAATTGGTATAGAATACAGAAAGAGGGTTAAAGTCCTTAGATCTTAGCTAATAATACTTACCTAGTAGTGGTCGATGGGATGGTGCGTAATATGCGTATTGACCATCTAAAAGAAATATTACACTAGATGACGTTACTAACATACCGCCTATCGTACTACTAGCACCTTACCAACAGACACCAGCAGAAGAATGTAAACGATCCAAAAACGATGAAATTGAGGAAACTGAAATACCTACGGTATCACTTTAGTGGAGAAACTGATCATCACTGTTCTACTTCACTAGTGTTTAGGTGTTAATTAAATATGAAAAGTGCCGGACGGACCAAAGCTTATCATAATTATAAATATATTTCCATATATAAAAAAAATTATACTTACTTCATCTCTATTTATGAACAGACATTGTACATATGTTGTACACAATCATTGTACACATCGTCAATAAAGAGTTAAAAAAAAAAAAAAACTAGAGCCAAGTGAAAATCTTATTAAATAGGTACTACGAAAGATTGGGAAAGGAAAAAAAGTTTACCAGACTATTACAGAATTTTAAAATGAAAAAAGCTTAAAATCAGTAAATAGCTCCACGTAAAAGAAGCGGCTCGGTAGTCCAATGGGAAGAGGAGTTGCGCCTGACTGGGCAGAGTTAGGGACTGTGTGTTCTAGTTCCGCTAGGATGAAATTTCTTAGTGGGTCTGGTAGATTCTCGAGTTACCGTTCGCAGGTGGAGAACAATTAACAGTGCTTTACCCCCTTGCGCAAGCAAGTGATAGTAACACAGTAATGGAACATTTTCCACACGCAACTTGCACACTAAAGGCTTTTGGAGTTATGACAAGCGTTAAAAAACTTATAATCCCGTTGGCCTGTCACCACAAAAAAAAAAAACATATTTATAACACTGCCTTTATGTAGCCTAATAATCCGGCCATGTTCCACGAGGGTTAATTGGTTGCATGATTGCTTAAGGAATACTGCACGCGATTTACTCATTTTTGCACATTTTAATTGCAACTATCAGATTGTAACAGGTGTGTCTGTAAAAACATGTGCGGAAAATCTGACTCTTGTAAATGTTGAAAAACAAACTAGACTAATGCAATATGATGGTTTGTTGAAGTTGACCTTCAGAAATACACTTATAAATTGTTAATGAAATACAATAATTCAGGGGTTGTGCATTTTTTATTGCAACCAGTGTATTATAGACGTAAAAGCGTATCTCAATGAAGAAACTAACGCATTTTTTGAAAAATCATGTTTCGATGATGTAATGTACCCTTCTCTAACAAAATACACTATTCCTATGTATATGTAGATATTTACAGGGAGAGTCGTTTCCGCGGGCTTTGTGAATGAAGATTTTTGAAAACGATCTCAATTCAGAACCAAAAATTACAACCCTCATAACTATGCTTTAAAACAATAGTCCTTATTACATTTTTGTCTCAGTATTTAACTATAATTTGAAATATGCAGTAGTATATAGTATGTTCCATGTAAAAAATACAACTTCGGATAGCTTCGAAATTATGTAGATTTCAATATAATTTTAAATCTTCCCTAAAATCGCTTCTCACATAGCACGAAAAATGTCAATATACGGAGGCATCCTGTTCCGAGCTGCCAAAGTTAACTCGCCCTGCATATACTTCGCATTTAGTCAAAAGATGTGTCTTGCTGTCAGATATCTAGAATTAATTTAATTATTACATCACATTAGTAGGCCAAATGTTAAAAGAGATATCGTTAATCCAAAGCGCTACGTCATTTTGTTGTAACTATGTTATAACAAGTATAAAAATAAATATTTTTCGGAAGATAAAAAAGATAAAATCTAAAAAAGAGCTGAGTGAACTTCTAGTTTAAGATGGTGTCACTTTTATTCAAGTGATTTACTTTTCATTTCATTGTAACACAGCTAGGCTAAGGATTTAAGAAAGCAGTTTGTATGTTTACTATGTGTAAAATTTTGAGAAAAGAAAGAAGTATATTCCTTAATATCACAAAAATTAAATATTCTATAAACAGTGGGCTGCACAAGAGAACATTTTAAGTAGGTGTAAAAGGGAATCAAAAGGTTGACAGATTATGAAATAAAGGAAAATTTCAAAACTATTGGCGGCAGACCAAGCAGAAAGTTGACCATTAACAACAATCTTTTGGGCCCTTTGCTGCAATTTCATTTAATTGTTTTGTTCTTCTTACACCTATTGTTAATTTTTTCAGGTAATGTATTTACATGATCTTTGGAACTTTAGAAAAAATTTTATTCAAGACTTGAATAAAGGGGTAATTTAGTACATCTCTTATTCCTGTTGTCAATACTTTCTAGCGAATTTGAATTTCTAATTTTGTTCTAGTCTTATGTTTCCACATAGTATTATAGACATTTTCAGAATACCCAGGGAATGTTAGCAATTTTGACGATTTCTTTGAACGAATTTATTATTACTAGGTTTCCTACATACCTTTACTTCTAACTTACTTCTATTACTTATTTCGCTGAAACATTTAATTTAGTTGCAAAAATCTGTTATTAGGCATTTATCAGTGCCAAAAATTGCGAAATAAATCAACATATTTAAATCATTATCAACACGTTTAAAATCCTGAAAAATATGCCAAATTATTCAGCTTTCTACTCTAAACTTGCTGATTCTCCAATCTTTATTAGCATATTGTAAAATTGCCTTGGTTATAAATCCATATGCAACAAAATAGCCTGCTTTCCCAGTTCTTCTTTCGAATACCTGAAATGGGAAATTGGTTTTCCACGGGGCTCATATAGTTATAACTTAACTGTCCATTGAATTTAACCACAAAGGAATTGAATTTACTTCATAACCATATTATAATGGTCTGGTAATGTTTCTTATTTCCTACTGCCAATAAAAGGTTTCGCATCGACAGCTGGCTGGATACCCACCAATCGCACCATATCGGAATTTTGTAATTTGGCTCATCATTTTACGCTATTTCGCGCAGGAAATACAAGAAACCGTATTGCTCCCCAAAAATTCGACGTTGTCGTAACCATACAACACAACGTTTGTAAAATGTATAGTGAAACTATAACCCTACGTTACTTTTAAGTTTCTAAGGATGGTTAGATATATGAAACAATGTCGCCCTTGATAATCTAAAAGTTTGACGTTGTTGTAACCGTACCATGCAACATTTATAATACGTAAGATACGCAACGTTTATCGAACGTAAGTAAAACTATTCAAATAAAATGTAGGTTGCATAAACGTTTATAAAATGGAAGAAACACAACGTACATACAACGTAAATAATGCATGTTTATCAAATCTAAGCAACACGATGGACATAAATGTATGCAGTGCAACATTTATAAATAAAGTTCGCCACTTTCCATGCGCTTCGCGTAATTAGCAGTGACCAGACAGACTCGTGTTTATTCGTCTCATGAGAATGGGTTCGTGTTGCCTACTGGTTTCGCCGAGAGTCGATAAAACACGAGTCTGTTTAGTCTCTGCCAATTTCGTGAAGGGCACGGAAAGTGGCGAACATTATTTATAAAGGTGCATTTTCAATAAGCGATAAGAGCAAAGATATTAGTAAAACTGGCATTATCGAGTATCGCGTTCGTTTCGTCAGCACCGCTGCTCCTATCTTTTATCAACCGTTCAACATAAATGCATCTTTTTTTTTTATATTCATTGTGTTGCTTGTTTTATAAACGTACGTTATTTACGTTGTATGTACCTTGCGCTCTTATTGTTTATCGCTGTTCCAATATAAACAAAAAAGTAATTACATCTAGGTAAATCGAACTAATTACACAATGTTATTTTCACATCAGATGGCAACGTAATAATTAAAGAATAGAATTATCGTTTAGCAATGAGAGCCAAGTGCTTCGCCAACACCGTAATTGAAAACAAATTAAACATATAAACAATACACAATTATTCAAAATAAATTAGAATTAATAAAAATAAATACACTTTATAGTATTGCAACAAATTTATTTATACGAAAAAAGAAAACATAAAATCCAAACATTTGGATTATTCACAATTATAAAGATAACATCTTCCCTAGGTTGGAATCCAAACGTAACTTTTCCCGATTATGTAGACATTACATTCAGGTTGCTTTTAAGGAACGTAGCTAGCTTTTTATTATTTTTTTTTAATTTAACGTACGTTGTTTTTAGTTAATTTTACACTAATAACGTAGGCTTCCACGGCCGAAGTATGTTAAAACTAAAGGTATTTCGGGTTTGGACCATGTCATGCTAGTTAATCGAAAATTCGACGTTTCGCCCAGAGGCAAAAATCTACTTGCTTCCCCCAACTGCTTTCCGCTCGGTTAATTTCGCCTCTGGCGTTGTTTACACATTGAGTTACCATGCTAACTGTAGTATACCACCTTTCGTTTTTCGTTAAACGTCTAGTTTTCGATTAACTACCATGACACGGTACAAACCCAGAGTACGTTTAGTTTTAACTAATTTTACACCATTTACAAACGTGGAAAATGTACTTAAAATAACGTTTCTTCAAGATTTTTAGTTTATTTTCGATTACTTTTGAGAACGTAGATAAATTTACTTCAAAATAACGTTTCTTCTGAGGTTGGAGTCAAAACGTTACTTTTTCTAATTTAATAAACATTAAATTGTTGGTTAAGTTCAAGTTATCTTCAAAAACGTTCAAAATAACGTTTCTAAGCTAAAGAACAAATGGTTTCTTTTTCTATCATATTTCAACGGTTCCTTTTTCTATGACTAACAATATTTCAACGCATGCAACGTTGTTTTAACGTTAGTTGTACGTGTGTGTTTATAGAACTTTATAATTTGTTGTAAATTAAGCAAATTAAGTATAATTTGCTTGATTTACTGATGAAATCAATAAAGTATGCACTTGTTTTTTGTATAAAAATTCAGTAAGTTATGGGCTTCTTTACAATATTGCAAAAATGTACTACCTTTGTAATCTCAAGGTGTAGTTTCGGTAATATTGGCTGAAATGAGCTATATATAATATAATTTATATTGTCGATTTTTAGTTTCTCAGCTAGATCACAGGTATTGTTCATTATTTAGAAAAATAGGCACTGGGAGATTCCAAAAGATCAAACAGGCTTGAACTGTATAACTGGGGCACGTTTTGTTTTTTTTTAGGTATACGGAAAAAACAGTTCCAATAAAGCCATTTACTACTCAATTTAATACTGAGTACCAATTCCTAAATTCCTAAATTAAAAAAGATAATATAAAGAAAACGCAACGGCTCGATCCAAAAAGAAAATTGCTTTTCTCATATCCATTATTTAAATGTAAAACGAAAAAAAAAACAAAGAAAAATAAGAACCTTAAACAACTTGTAATTCTCAAAATTCAAAAATATACAACTTTTAAAATGTAAACACCGAATACATGTTGCTTGAAAGCCTGCTATACCCGTGTCCTAAAAAGCATTAAGAGTTTCATGCGCAATCATCTCCCATCGTATTACCAACACATATAACGTGCCGTTGCAAGATGGGAAAGAAGTCTGGATAAAAGGACATTCAGGAATTGGAAATAATGTTACTGCTGACCCATTAGCAGAAGCAGCTAGTGAATTGGAACCTACATATAGGATTTTACTGCCTGTTGGAGATTTCTTCCATGCTCTATTAGAACATGAAAATATGACAAATGGCAATTTCGATACAATAGCGCTTGTAAAGTGAAGCCAACAAATTACTACATGTTTAAAGCAGTTATTAAGTCTTCATGGTGGTACGACAACTTACCCATAAAAAAGGCTGTATACTGTCAGATAGCAAGACTCAGTTTTAATCACAGTTGCGCAGTTAAAAAAGATAATAATTTAGGAAAATGGAATTTGTGAGGTTTGCAATGAAGTCTGCGATATTAACTATCTAGTGCTAGGATGTAGCAAATACAAACAGAATATTGATAGCTTTGTTATAAACTTACATAGAGCCATAATAATGATAGCAAGGACTGTGGCGTAGTATGGTAAACAACACATAAGTGTCGGCAACCGCCGCACCACACAAGTTTAATTTATTATACCAGTGACCGAATGGTCACCGGTTGATGATGAGGACCATTCATGTCCTCGAAACGGCCGTCCCTGACTAATTATTATATTACTATATAATAAATTAAAGTTGTGTGGTGCGGAGGTTGCCGATACTTATGTGTTGTTTACATAGAGCCGGCCCCGAGTGTGAAAATTTGTGTATATATTTAACCTGTTGTTCCTTCGGGTCGGTAAGTATCTCTGTGTTAAATGGCTTAATGACGCAAGTCAAAGCCAATAATAATAAATTTAAAACAAAAAAGTTTCCGGGAACACCTACGACATGAAGAAGTTAATGTTGATGTAAATTTTTGCTATGGAAAGCGCTTCATATAGTACATCAATCAATTCCTTTTTCAAACTTGTGTTCGATTACCAGAAAGTTGTTATGTGTGATTAGTGATTAGTTTACATGTGACTATTTTTACGAAGGGCACAGTTTCTTGGAAGCTAGGTAGTCGTCTAAATCGGTCTTTAGGCTGGAGCGGTGTGACTAGAGAGACAATAAACATTACACATTAAAATATACGCTAACACAAGCTATTCAATTTTTTTAAATATCATCCCTTTGCGTCTAGTTTTGAAGTTGCACTGTGTTTTCGGCCTCTTCTTTCACAAAAATGTATTTTTAGGATAAACATTCTACATACTAAGAGTAAAAAAACGTTTTTACTTGCCGTAAATAGAAATACTTTCGTTTTCAAGTATTATATGTATTTGTTCTAGATCAGTTATTTTTGTGCGGTAAACATTGTCTTATGATTAGTACAAAACCATAACCTTATTTAAAGCTAATATAAAAGCGCTTTGTTTTAAGTATAAAACTATATCAATGACATTTCTGTCCCATATGCAGCTATAAAATATACTTACATTTAGTGTATTTATGCTTAAATTAAGTAGTAATTTTTCTCCGTCTAGTGCTTAGAAAGAAGACGATATTTTGTCTCCGTTAACCTTAGAGAGTTCTTGCCATTTACAACCCGATAGTGAGAACAGTAATTGAAACACCTTAAATAACTGCAGCTTTTTACATTCGCGGTACAAAATGTTACACAAGTAAATAATTAAAAACTTCTAAATATCCATTAAACGTTGGTTTCCAGTCGGTATATCCTCAGCTAAATCCCAAAGAGAGTTTTGTAACTTGAGTAGCACAAACATTTACGCAGCAAACCATCAGAATTAATACAAAACTTTAATATTAAAAATGCTTAAGTCTGGTATTGCTTCAGAAAAGACAAAACATTAGTTCTACGCTATTAAATTTTGCCTTTAGATTGCAGACATATCTCTGACATGTATGCTTAATCACAGTATAATCCATGATTATTAATTAGATGCGGTGTACTTGGCGTAAATATAATTTTAAAACATTTAACATTAAATATGTATATAACCTTAAAAAATTTGGAAAACAAAAACCTGGAGCATGCTTATCCTAACAAAGGCTATGGTCTTGGACTAGCCATAATAAACTGCTTACCGTAGAAATATAACAAATTTAAAACAAATACATATACTGCTTGAAAACGAAAGTATTTTAATTTACGGTAAGTAAAAGTATTGTTTTGTTCTTAGTATGTAGGACTTTAATCCTTAAAAGAAATTTTCATCACATTAAAAAAATTGAATCATTGTGTTAGCCTATTTTGTAATATGCAATGTATATTGTTTCGTTCCTTTGCCTCTAGTCACTATGGTTCTCGATCGATTTAAACAAGTTTCTCGTATCTAGATCTCAAGAAACTGGCCTTTTGGGAAAATAGTTACATATAAATTCATCATACATTAGTTTACACATTTTTTGGGAAACGAACAGCACACCACCAACACTGTTCATTGAGCTGATGTCTGTTGTGCGTGCGTTTGCCGCTTCAAATGTTGATAGGAACGCTAGAAAAAGGAACTGAGAAACTTTTTTGTTTTAAATGTAACTAGCGGATATTTCTTTAAGACTGTTTTTCCGTGTATATCGTAGCTTTACCACAGAGTTCTTTAAGTCAGTAAATAGAGCTGCACCTTTTTTTGTTTGCAGTTTATAATGGCATGTCAAAATTACGAAATTCTGACGGGGTCCGGCTCCACTATAAAAAACCGCTAATTATTTCGGCACGCAACATTGTATTGGTAGCTCGAAACAGCATAAAATAAGCACAAAACAATGTACTAGTTGAATTTCTAATTTTAGAATGCCTATGTGGTTTGATTGAAATCCACCCTAAAACACTCATATGCATGAATTCAAACTTCGTCTACGTTTGGAATATAAAGGAACAGTTAGTCATGTAACCTTAAAATAAGTATATATAAATTGTATAAACAAAAAAATCGGGAAATGATTTTAATTTATTTTAACAGTTCATATCGTTAATTATTCATAAGAAGTACATTGTGTAATTATTATCTTTGATTTATTCCTTTGTATGAAAAATATCATATTAAAAATAACTTCATTCAACTTTGTCGTTTATTCAGTACTCATACAAAGTAGATGTTATTTATTGTTTTTATAAGCTGCGGAACATTTATCAATACGTACTTTAAATAACATTTTACTGTACGATATATGAATGTAGGTACATATGTCTGTACATGAGTACGCGTGACATATATATATATATATATATATATATATATATATATATATATATATA
>LR736895.1:455808-528012 GCA_902654985.2 Oryctes borbonicus | reverse complement strand
ATATATATATATATATATATATATATATATATATATATATATATATAATCTATCAGATTGACATCTACACGCGTATATCATCCCACGCTGAAGCAGCGCTGAAAGCATCTGACCCAGGATATGATAACACTAATTACTGTCTTAATTTAAAATAGATAAAATAAAGATTGTCACGAAAATAAAAAAAAAACACTCCAAACTATACAAAAAACAAATTTATGAAGGGAAATGAAAATAAGTATTGTTCGTACGTTTCACAAGAATCTTTATCAGTTATTCTCAATTATTCCTCTAATTATATTAATTAACTAGCGTACATATCACTCTCTTTTATAATGTTTATCATAGGAATAACACACTTTATCTTTTCGAAATGGATTCCATTGGCTTATGGGAGTTAATTTTTACGAAATAAATTACGAATGAATGAATGGATTTTATTGATTTTGGGCTGCACATAACGAATGAGCGTCGTTAAATCCCACCCACCATGAAGAGACGGTATTATTAATATATGTACGTAGCAATAACTTATACCTCCAACTTATATACATATGTATTTTATAACAATGAAAGATTTCTAGAACTACCTTTCTAAGCACCTAAGCACTTTTTATGCTAATAATACTCTACTGAAAATTCTATTTGCTTGGTTTATCCGGTGTAAATAAATTCAATTAATGAACTCAAATTCATTACACCCAGATAGGATTTGCGGTCTCTCGTTTTCCGGATGGGTGCGCGGACCACTACACCTGCTCAAAGTCAAAAAAAGATGTTCGCCCTAGTGGTATGCTAAATGCGCTCCACGCTCTTGTGACATGAGTGGTGCTGCCGATCTAGTCTTATCAGGATCGATGGTAAATTCTTTGGTAGGCCCGAGTTTGTTGGCCAATAATTCACTGCGCCACATCCTTAATGAAGCTATGAATCATCTTATACCTATACACCATTTACGTACACATTAATGCCTACTATTGTTATGACAAGCCATATGCACCACATGCAAAAAAGTAGATACAAGATATTCTTTATTTTAGTTTAGAACAGTGGCAAACCGACAACAAACATACACACGCACACAATGCATATCTGTTACATATTCAGCAAGACGTGATCATGAAATAGAAATACGAAATAGACGGTAGGAAATTCCCTACCGTTTTATATTCACTAATATAAAAATACCCGCGTTTGGTCAATACATCACCATGTGCGGATATTTAATATAACTAAAATCAGTTCGTACAACTACTGACGTTTGATATCCATCAGTTAGTTGATTTTTGTGTAATATGCAGTTATACCCACTGTTTAATAAATTTCTTTTGTTAGATATTTTGTACTTAAAGTAGATGTACAACGTACACACGTCCACTTATGGAAGTCCATAAAACATTCGGGATATAAACGATCTGTTATGGATCCAGTATATCCGTTGGTAATAACTATTAAAATCAAAAAGCAAACATTTCCTAGATGACTTCGATAACACAAAGATGAACTTAGACATTCTTCTGCAAAATAACATATTTGAAGCTGATTTGTGAGAAAGATATTATTTATTTACACAAATCTCATTTTTCATTAAACACCAGATTATTTTGGAGAAATATGTTGATGTTACTTTATTATCGGTGAAAGTAAGCCATTTGGAATGTGTTTTCTTTTTGATTTTAATATTCTACAGCGCTGTCGACTCTGTTAAATGTTAGTTGACAAGCCACATCAAGTGCATTGGTCTCTACATATATACTCAAGTAAACCTTTTTACTTGAGATCTGCGTAAATCATTTCATGAAATTCTCAATTAGGCAATGTATTGCAGCATGTGCATACTTTTCGTAAACTGTCTAGATATTTCATATATACTGGAAATACGTTATATACACAGATGTTAGTACTAGAAGATTCTATGGAAAATTAGTTATAAATTTAAGACCTTCATTAGGCAATTAACCAGAATGATTAATACCGAAAATATTTGTTACATTTTATATAATAAATTGATCCGGGAGTTGTTTATTATATAGTTCGTACTTAGTCAAAGAATGTTTCTTACTATCAGATATCTAAAATTAATTTGATTATTTATTATTGCTCATTAGTAGGCCAAATGTTAATATGGAGAGATTGTCAATCCGAAAAGCTATGTAATTTTTTGACTACACTATAACAGGAATAAAAATATATGTATATTAAGTTTGTTGGCTCGGCCTACAATAAATGATCCGAATAAACAACGAAAAATTTTTTATTGAGCGCAGTTGCACGAAAGTTGTTCGTTGGTACTCGTCAGGTACACTGGCGCAGTAGGTATACACCGAAATAAGTAGCGCGAATTTAAATTTCAACTAAGGAGAATATTGCAATAGCTGAATATTATTTTCGACAACAAGTGCACGTATTTTAAAGGATGATAGGGGTGATGACAGTTGAGCCAAAAATGGAAAATAAATGGAGCCTCTGGATCGTAAACTAACGTAAACCATTAGAATGCTTCCACGAACCACTAGGAGGTTGTGCATGGTGTAATGAAATATTACGGGAATTCCTTCACATCTGCTTGGTGCAAGCTACACGACCATACATCTACTGGCACTGATTACTCCTGTTACGTCATTTTACACTACAACAGATGCAGACCGAGCAAACAAACCTATTGATTCGAAGGTAAAAATGAGAAAATCAAAAAAAGGCGAGCAAACTTGTTTGAGTGAAGTTATTCACGGTTTTTCAGGCACGGTTTTTCAGGCACGGTTTTTTAGCCACGGTTTACGACACACAGAAACTTTCATGTGGAACAGATTTCTGTGCGAAATTGTTTGACCGCACGAAGAAATTGTGAACCTGTAGTAGTAGTATAACTAGTACAAACTTTACATCTTTATAAAAGTGTAAGAATGGTATTTGCCTTTCCTTTACCCTTTGTTGCAATACAGGTTTTAATTATATAGTTATGACTTATTATTTAACATTATAAAACAAACAGATAAATAATGAACAGTACTGAACGAAACGTGCGTTTTTTGTTACTGTTACTGTTAATACGTCATGTTCACAAAATATTTCAGCATATTTTAACACGTCATCCTTAAAATAACCCTAACAGCAAACTCGATTGGATCGCCGCCGACCAGGGTGAAAAAAAGGAAACTGACCGGAGATGATGTTTGGGTATATATATTTTTACTGTCTTTACTTATTAAATATCTGTTACGTTCCACGTGTATTATTAAAGAAAATTCATTTTTACTTGCAAGAAATTCTCCTCCTAGCGTACTCAGAACGTCTCCAAGATTCTAGCTGTGGATTTTGAGTGCTCAAAGGTAGTCTAACGTGTAGCATCTTTTTTATCGTATAAAACCTTTACTTCTTCAAGAATAAATTCACTGTCCAGATGATATATTTATAATGTTAGAAATTGAAGCTGATTCAGAGCAGCTTTTGTTTGATACTATATTTTCACATTCAGTTTTCGCTGAAGTGGGTGTCGTTAACATACGCTAATCGTTGTAGTATGCTCTATAGACTGATAATGTTAAAACAATGGGAATTGTCTCCAGTTGAAAGCGCTGCCTTAACAAAAGCTAAATTTTATTGAAATTAGGCTGGCTACAGTATCACAAGCTTCTACGTTTTTTAAAATAATTTTTAATTTTCCCTGACATATTTAACGTGTGCAAACCATTAAAAAACTTTTCCGATTTTTCGCTTATTTTTTCGCCATTTCTTTTTTGATTGTTTTAATAATGGCGTACTGAAATATCCTCTGTAGTTGTATTTTGTGAACACGAAACATTAGCGGCAAGGGAAACCAAAAACTCCACTTCCAGTCAATTTTTATTTTTCTTCGCCCCCGCCGACTTCGATCCAATCAAGTTTGGCGGTAGGGTTGGCGTATTAAAATATCACCTGCAGTCATATTTTATAAACACGGAGTATTCACGGCAACAGTAACCAAAAAGTCACTTAAAGTCATAACTTTATAATTAAGATATGGATTGTAATCATCCGCTGATTGTCAGAGTAAAGGAAAGCCAAATATTATTCTTAAGCTTTTCTAGGTTGTAAAGTTTGTACTAGTTCAGTTCACAATTTCTTCGCGGCGCACAGCGGTCTATCCCACAAGAAAGTTTCTATTATAAAC
Source organism: Oryctes borbonicus (assembly GCA_902654985.2). Lineage (NCBI taxonomy): Eukaryota > Metazoa > Arthropoda > Insecta > Coleoptera > Scarabaeidae > Oryctes > Oryctes borbonicus. The sequence continues at coordinate 523,862 of LR736895.1, read as the reverse complement.
AGTGGCTGGAAAACCGTGAATAACTTTTCTCAAATAGCGAACTTACAATTCAAGATGTTGCTTTTCTTTTATTCACTTGTATTTCTGTATTTACATATTTATGTGAAGAAATTCTTCCAACAGGGAACCACAACGATCCATATTTCGAAGACACGAATTGCCGAAATCTGAAGATTTGGTGGACAACTGTGCAGATAGCATTTGTGTTTTGCGCAAAAATAATATATCTTATGACATTTCTAATAAGGAAAATATAATTCTTTTTAATGTTACATTTATGTTTCTAATGAAATGCAAGAAATATCTAACAAGTTAACAAAACAAGATTATATTTATTTACTCCGCAATATAACATACAACTCCATTTTTCTCCGAAATTTCTTAAAACAATTTGGTAACAAGCATCATTTTGACAATTCAATACTGCGTTTTAGTAGTTTACCTAACACAATGAAAGAGGCATTACTAGAGCACAACAACTCGAATGCTTAGCAGTAGCGTCACTGCGCTGGGTTAACCGAAATAAATCTGCGCGTTATTTAGAACAAAGAACAATAAGAGAATTTATGAAAACGCAAACATAATACGGTAAACAACTTACCGAATATGCTTATATGAAAAGAAATCCGGAAATGAGGCCTTCAACAGTGGTTTCTTTGAGACCCGTCCGCTGTAGCATCTGCGGACTTAGTAGTTCCCACGTTGGATTGTATTTCTTCCAAAACTAACGAAACATTGTTTGTCCGATTTTTGCAAACGGTATGTTGCACGCATTTATCATCGTTAAATCACATAGAAATTCTCTATACGATCTTCTTCTGTTTTTTTTTTAATTTGTGTGTTGCGCTGCTTACATGGTTCCTACACATATATGGTTTCCAACATAATAAACTTTTATCGCAAACTAAACACCTGATTCTTTACCATTACATATTAAGTATGGAAATTACCATAAATACGTATTTACCCTGTTGGCGAACAGACAAGTTGATGCATTTCTACGCATTTTCTACATTTTTAATGCTTTTCGTATATCGCAGTGCGAAGTTGGTAAGTGGCAGAATTGATTCTGCCACTTACCAACTTCGCACTGCGATATGTATTACACATAGCACACTTCATAAAAGACCGGGATGTGCCGACATGTAACGAAGCAACTCTATATCCCCCAACCTCTTGCGGTGTAACACTACTGAAAGGCAACTGAGAATGTTGTGCTCTAAGCATTACGACCAATGCAATTTGGACGGAAAGTTTCTGTCTGAAACATTACAAAAGATAACTGTATTTTACGCACTACTAGGAAATTTATTTTAAAAGTCGATTATTTGTTAGTTTTAGAACTACAAAAACATAAGAAAAGGAAGAAAAACAAAAAGTTATTTTGCCCCTTCATGGCTATTTGGCAACATTAATCTTTATATTTCCTTAAAGGAATTTATTACATTTGTTAATACAGTTAGTTCTTATCAACGAATATTATTCCGTCTGCATGTCGCATTGTTTGGTTTTATTCTTATATATAATTTAGTTACTATAGTCACTTTAGAATTTGGAAATTTTGATAACAATAACTGAACAGTAGCATTAACCAGTAATGAATACAACAACGCACATCTGCGTGTTTTGTGTATCTCTGATAAAATTTCTCATACAGCATGTTAATCGACAGGGATAGAATGTGCAGGTGACGAAAATAAACGATTTCGTTTGGTAAAGTTTTTTTTAAATAGGTTTCTCTTAATTTTAAGGACATTATTCTGGAACATTTTAAGATCAAAACCATAGAAATGGGTCGCTTCCAGGAAAAGTTATTAAAGTTTTAAGAAAATAGACGATGCGCGATCTATTTTCGACTTTCTAGCAGTTTTTTATGTTTTCTTATTCCAACGATTCGATGATATTTGGGTATAAAATGATGTAATCTAAACATCAAAAAATGCGTAGAAACCAAAATAATGTTAATATAGCTCTTCGCGATATTGATGGAATTACTCATGGCAAAAGCAATGTGAGGACAGAAAACATCAAGGCGGCATGTTTTTGCTTACCAGTGTTGGGCAAGATAGAAGAAATGACTCCCAATTCGACTATTGCGACTATATATGCGACTATATATATTCGACTATTCGACCCAATTCGTCATCTAATAGCAAATAATAGAAAGCAGCATTAAAAATCAGATACTGTTCTCCCAACCAACTCTCGAGCAACTCTTGGAGAGCTGAACTCGAGCTCTGTATGTGTATATGACTCCTATAAGCTTATCGTAATATATTAAGAACACTTCAAACATCTTGGCACTAGATGGCAGCGAAAGAGAGCACTGCGAGGTAACGGTCCGGTTAAAGAATTCATGCCCTAAATGTGTTGCGCTATAAATTGTAATCATTAAAGTTCGTCACTTTTCGTGCGCTTCACAGGCGTCGGTATGGAAGTGGTCGCTCGGGTGTGTGATTCGTAGTATATGCGCAAGCCATCTTATTGCAGTAGTATCGCATCCAGTCTGTGTTATTTATACATACAACGCTGCTATAATATGTACTATTCTTATTTTTCGTATGTTTATGCATATTGCTTTGATAGCAGAAAACCAAATGCACATTTCATTCTTCCAGATAGAGTAATCTCTCTACTTATATACTTATATATTTACATCGGTAATAAGGTCGTCTCACGTCCCCACTCCATTGCACAGTCTAAAATGAGACGCATAAATTTGCGCATATTACGAATCACACACTTCCATATCGGCGCCTGTGAAGCGTACGGAAAATGGCGGAAAATCTGCAGCGTAATTTTAATCTATATCAATTTGAAGAAAACCACAAAGATACGAGAATCATTCAATGTCTTTGGAAAAGATTTTTGGGTTTATTTTCCACTAAAAGCAAACGTAGCACCCATCTTGCCGACATTTTTTTTCGCACCCATCTTTTCGTGCAAAATTAAAAACGCTGCATCTTGCGATATGCCTGTGCCCCAACTATTTCGCGTACTTTGATTCGTTGACCATTTGTAAATCATTTCAGGAGTAATCATTTCTACTGGACGTCCAGAACGATGTTCATCTTTTGGGAATGTACGGCCGCGTTTAAACTCATTTACCCAATTGTAAATAATTGCTAACATAGAAGCATGTGTGATGAGATGCGCCATAAACTTTATCCAACTCAGCTTTGATCTCCTTCGGTTTCTGTTAAACCTTTTAAATGTGAGTGTTTAATCACCACTGGAAACTCACTTTTTTCCATTGTTCTACATAAACAAAAATTCTTCGTTTTGACAACTGTCTAGTGGCTAATGATTCTTTCTAGAAACAAGCGGTTTTCGATACTACGAGCGCAGTCTCTTAGATGTTCTAAAGACTTCTTCAAACCACCGGTCATGAAATTAGCAGAGACCAGACAAACTCGTGTTTATTCGCCTCATGAGAATGGGTTCGCGTTGCCTACTGGTTTCCCCGAGAGTCGGTGAAACTCGAGTTAACTTAATACGTATCCGAGTAATCGAATATCCCCTCTACCGATTATATTTCTGCGACCGTAGGATCGACTCTCAATCTGTATACTAATTTTAAGGTGAAGAAAACACTTTCCTGAATGTGAATGTTGATATTCAGAAAGAAATCTTCCGGTTAAAAGTGAAGATTGCTCAATGACAACAAAATCTCACCAGGAATTTGAAATTATTTCAGTATACAATTAACGTCTGAAGAATTAGCGAAAATTTGTAAATCAAAAATTAACAGAAGTACAGAGAAAAAAACTTATAATAGAGTTGGCAAATTATAATATTAATAAATAATTCAATCTTTAAAGTATTCTCTTATTTAATAGCGATAATAAAATAACTGATATCAATAACTAAAGAGTAATTGAACCAAACGCTTGCAACTTTTTGCGAATGTATTCATTACAGTATTTTTGTTGGCAATTCAAAATTGGAGGAAACTGGCCAAAATGGCGGACTGAAAATACCTCCCTTGTAGAGTATATCTTGTTCGTTGATTGGTGCTCTCTCACTTCACGAGGACGTAAGATGTATACGTATTTCCTAAAATCTACGTACGTCGACAGGTTGTGTGTAAGATTGTTTAGGGGAACGGGGTGGGAAGCGCGAAATACAGTACGTTCTATTTAGAAAACCAAACTTATAACTGCATCGTGCGCTGCAGGAACCGAATACTCTCTATACTTGAATTTAGATGACATGGCCATTCGCTGCCCTCCACCCTGGCTACGCTCGTGGTCCTAATGAAGCAACGAATGGATGGATCTGAATCTTATCGTGTATTGGCTAGATATTATTTTAATCGCCTGGATGCGAGCAACTTTAGTTGTGATTAATGTTAGTATTAAAATTGTTGCAGTTTTGTCAGCGATACTGTTACAAAGATCTGGGGATTTAGTTGGTGGAACATTTGCCGTCATCCATTTATTCATTATTACATTCGAATGACAAATATCGTAATTTATTAATATCATCGTACCCTCTGCAGCATACATTCGAATACTCTTATATAAAAATGCTATCAACTAAATCCATGCAAAAAAGGGGTTACAACTAATCTCAATGATAATTGTATAATTTCACTAATAGTGAAAGCATCAGGAAAAAATGTTTATTGCAACAGATGTATTTTAACAAAAATAAAACAATACAGAGTTTCTTCAAATTTTATTTTTTGACAATATAGACATTTCCAACATTTCATTGTAAATTTTATTTCAATATCAAACACAAATTACTATGTTGTGCATAATTTATTTTGGAAAATGATTATGAATAAAAAAAATATGTATAAATAAAATTCAATAAGCTATCACATTAGTTGGTTTATTAATTAATTATAAATAAAAGTTTATGTTTTGACAATAATTTTATCACCATTTTGTATTGAATAGTAACCTAGTTCTTTACATTCATCATCCAAAACAATTTCAATGTCTTGCTGTGTGCCACTTAAATAAGTTAAAATCGGACGATTGGACAGATTAAATAATCGTTGAATCAACACTATTAATTTTTGAACCAGAATAGATGGTGGAAGTTTCTTCTTAATGATTTTTTGTTCGTAGATTATATCAATGTCCACGAGAGATACTTTGATCACTTTTGATTGGACAGTCAGCTCGGATTCTTCAGGAACACCGCATTCTATAAAAAAAGTATCAATACCGAAAAAAAAGTATAAACATCTTTATACCTTGAATTAATTCTTCATATCTATGATGTTTTTTGAAGAACTCTTTCAGTGCAACTGGATTATCACGTACAGATAAATATTCTAAACCATATTTTTTTACATAATCGTATTCTGATCCTCTCCGTTCGTCAGAAACAATAAAAGAGCCATTTAAATACTACAACGTTGTTGTGTAAAAAACATTTTTATTGAGGTGAAAAGGCTGATTTTTATGAACCCACCTTTAGACTCGCTATTTTGGCAACAACAAGCTGCGTTCGGGTATTGGAGTTTTCTGTTTCTAAGATCGGGTTATTTAGAAATTTCAACTCTTCCAAATTTTGTAATTTGTTTAATTCTCCTACAGACTCCCACTAAAAAAATGGATTATAATATTTCAATTATAGCATTGTAATGCAGATTCCTAAGTTATAATAATTTTTAAGATTTCAAGGCACAGCGATGTTTTGGTCAATGGAAGAGCATTGATCTAGCGAGGGTATTTTTTAACAATTTGAGCTACTTTTTTTATTATATACTAATGAAACAATTAACATAATACAATACTTTCATTATTTAATGTCAATAATTACTCATTATTTAAAGTATGTTCTCTATAAAAAGTGTTTACATACGAAATCATTTAGTAGTCGAATTAGGAAATGAATTTTTTATTCTTTCATAGCGAACCAGCCTTGCGACTTGCGAGGCGTATCTTCCAAAGTGTGGCAAGTTTGCCTCGCGTAGTTTGGACCGCGTTGCCTAGTGATAAACTGGCTTATTTTGTTTGGTGCACCTGCGTCGCTATTCATTCGACAAAGGTCGAGGCACGCCTCGCAAGGTGTAAAAATTCCCACTGCCCGAATACCCGAAAGCGGGTACGCTGTCGAGCGACAGTGCTAGCTAGAATATAAAACGAGAGCCAAAATCCTTACTAATAAAAAAAACCTTTCATGGGTCCTCCCTTGACCGTACGTAAATATATACATAATAATTTATCTGGCATAAAAGTAAGTTATCGGATTAAAAAGGAAGCAGTTTAGAAAATGTATACAAAAAGCATTCATACTTACGTCGTTTAATAGATTATTTGTTAATATAAGCTTCTTCAAGTTAGGGAATATGTCGGTCTTAGGTGTTTCTGAAAACCTAATTATTTTTAGTCCAATATTTTCAATGCTTAGTTGTTCCAAATTTGTTATAACTCTTAATTTTAAAATTTCGTTCCAGTCTTCAATCGGATTGTTTTCTAAATCTAGAACCTTTAAATTTTTAAAATCATTTTCTATCGGTGTATCCAGGTGTTTAATTTTATTATTCGGTACTCGTAGTTCTTCTAAATTGGGAAACACATGCGATAATTTTAACATATCACGCCACGTTAGACCCAGAGTGCCACAAATAAGGATTTGAACACTTGGGAAATTGTACGAAGATAAATCTTCAGGTATTAACAAGTTATTTTCACTAAAAAGATTGTAATTTTAGTAAATGGATACAATAAATGGTATATAATTTGCTTACCTGACATTTAACCATGTTAGGTTTTTTAACTGTTTACATATATCGAATATTACTAGCCAATTGCTAAACAAATTCTTCGATATATCTAATTCAGAAATATTTGGGCACAAATCTTCCAAGCTGCCTGGTTCACCGGACGTATATATACTTTGAAGACGTAGGTTGACCACCTTCAAATTGTAGAAATCACTGCAACAATTATACGTGAAGCTGTTATTTGAACTGATCTTTTTAAAAAAAGACACGACGTTTGAAAAGTTTACTCCCATCATGTCTGATTAACTAATATTCTAAGTTTTCGAAACATTATAAAACAAGCTTTACAACAAAATTATATCGTTTGGGTCATTACAGGAGAAAATTTTGTGTGTTTTTATTTTTTTATACATGACATTTTTGAATTGCACACCTGTATAATTTTGCATTTCTACATACTTTTAACTGCAAATTGAAAAGTGGAAACAGAAACTGCCTATGTTGCTAAGTTACAAAGCGAAAGAAAATTCATTAATCATCCAATTAGTTTTATCAATAATGAGAAATATCAATTTTCGTAAAATAGCTACTGTATGTCATTATCTTTCGTTGTCAATTGTAAGTTAACCCTTTAGGTATGAAGTTTTAAATTCTTATAGGTTTAAACTACATACAAGCGCTGTTACCGTATGGTAACGCTGGTAACTAATGGGTAGAGCGCAACAAGTCGATTGCCTAACAGTAGCGTCACTGTGCTGGGTTAACCGAAATAAAAGTGTGCGTTATTTAGAACAAAAAACAAGAGAATTTATCAAAACGCAATATATCTGTTTATACGCAGAGAAAGATCGTTCTAATCTAGCGATGTAATATTCGCGTACTTAAAGTGGCCTTTGAATTTGTATAATGGATCTTCCGCAACATTATTGTTAAAAAGATGACGTGATCTAGAAAAATCGACATTTTCACGTAATATAGTATTAAAATTTTCTCTGACTGAAACACTTTTTTCGTAATCTGGAATATGTAGCACTGTTTGTACGTGGTCAACAATTCCACACGAATCCCGTAAGAACAACGAAGTGTTTTGCAATTTTTCTATTACGTCAGCTACTGGAACGTAATTGTCGTTAGTAGTTTTTAAACCTACGGCAACTTGAGGATTTTGGAACTGCATTTGACTTAGCTTTATTGCAGCTGCTTCTTTAGCGTGCAGTTGTAAAATCACTAATTTGATCTTTTCAAAATGTTGAAAATAATAGAATCACGTTTCGGTAATTTAAGAAAAACCGCTTTCGTCTGTGCTATTAGTTGATCCACATCGGGATAACATTTTCGTATAGCGTCTGTTCCAACGTGTAAAGCATGAAGCAGACATGTTATGTGCAGCAAATTCGGTTGAACAGCTTTGAATGATTGACCTGCGCGAAGCATTACCGCGGCAGCATCGGTAACCATCATTAACACTTGCTTTGGTGAAATTTCTAAGTTGTCCAGTGTTTTAACTAATACATTATGAACAGCTTCGGTAGTATATCTTTGCAGTCTTTTACAGGCTAGCAAATAAAGGTGTGACGGTCCTTTGAAGGCCATTGTCCGTGCTGCAATCGATACTATGGATTTTTTTTTAATGTTTATAGTTGCATATAGATGCAACTATAGTATCCATAGTTAGCCACAACTGTTCATTTTTTATTGCGGTTTTCACATAATTCTAAATTCTTGCGCACCTACGGCAAATAGCTGCATAGCGTCTGTGCGGACTTGGTAATTTCCATGTTGGACTGTATTTCTTCCAACTGAACGAACATTGTTTGTTCGATTTTCGCAAACGGTATTTTGCAAGCACTTAACATCATTAAATCACATGGAAATTTTTTATACCGTCTCCTTCCGGTTTTTTAAAATTTGTGTGTTGCGCTATTTACATGGTTCCTACACGTATATGGCTTACAACATAATAAACTTTTATCTCAAACTAAACACCTGATTTCTTTATCATTATATATTAAATCTGGAAATTGCCATAAATACGTGTTTACCCTGTTAGCAAACAGATAAGTTGATGCATTTCTACGCACTTTCAACATTTTTTATTTCTTCCGTTCAATTCCGACACGTATCAACTTCGCACTGCGATATGTATTTCACATAGCACACAGCATAGAAGGCCGAGAAGTGCCGCCAGGTAACGAAACAGCCCTGTATCCCCCCAACCTCTCGCGGCTAAACACCACTGGAAGGCAAGCGAGAATGTTGCGTTCTACTGGGTTAATGGCAAATTGAAAAAGTATCGTACCAACACAAAGTAATTCTAGTCAGAATGTTTGCTGAAAGATTACTTACTGTGTAAAAACCAATATTATCCTATATTTGTTTAAAAAGTACCTAATATGTAAGGGTGGATCCAATACGAATTGGGGTCTTGCACAATATGTAAAAAAAAAAAAACAGCATGTGAGTTTATCTGAATGTCTGTAAAGTAAATAACGTTTAATTCCACAACTAACATGCATTCATATTAGATCAACCCTAACACAATGTATCCTTTGACAAAATAATACTATATTTTTTACCTTTGTTTGTCTGTAATTTTGTCAAAGCCCACCAATTTTAAAAATGGAGCATTAATACTCTGTTGTATGCTTAGTAACTGTTGCTCATGAAACTTTGCTGTTAATTCATCATCATGTCTACCGTACCGAGATGTTATAGCAGATATCGTGGTTTGCCCTAATTGGACCTTTTCTGGACGCACGAAAGAACCCGATTTTGGATGACTAAAAGAGTATAGTACAACTTATGATAATTAATAATAAACGTCTTACCTTGCTGTAAAATATCTTTTACCATTTACGTTACCATCGTGCTTCCCTCTTTCTGAATCATCCCAATCGATGCCTAACCACGTAGATGAGTAACCATCTACAGGTCCTACATACTTAATAGTTCCTAGATGCCCTGAACATTCAATTCTGTCTCCAATGCTTGGAGTTTTATGTTTCAAGACGTTTTCTAGCATCTTCTATATAACCTAAAACAGTACATTTAGGGTAAATTTATAATATGCTATACCGCTATTTCTTGTTTTTACCTAAAATCACTATCTATAGCTCTGCTTTGAAGCAATAGAGTTGACAAATGGCATTAACAGCAATTAAATTTTTAGAAGTTTGACATTTTAAATTTTACAGAATAATTCGCATGCACGTATATGAAATGCTTAAACGCACGTTCGATTGGTTGCATATCTTACAGTCAAACCGAACCCTGGGAATGTTTTGTATAATTACCAAAAATTTATTATTTTTGCGATTTTCACGACTTTTCCTTTAGAATAATAAATATGTATGTTTTCTTCTCTTGTCTCTATAATTTTAACAGAATGCTGAGAGAGGGCTAAGCTTAACTTACGTTGAAAGCAAAGTCGGGGTTTATTTTATATACAATTACAGTGACAATATTATTTGCATGTACATTGGAATTTATATAGTGGCGACTATAATTAAAATATTTTGTAATTTATCACGTGACTTGGTAGATATATACTAATTTTAAACTAAATAACTTAGGTTCGTGTACTTACTTACTGTGTATACTTACTATTCCGTGTATATGAATTTCTCTTAAAGTAAATAACGTTAAAAGTTAAATGTTTTATTTTATATTCTACTTTTATATAATAGTATGATTTAATTAAGAGGCATTGCCAAACAACAAATTTTACATGATTTCAACAAATTCCAACGGCGCCGTGGCTTAGTTGGTTAAAGCGCCTGTCTAGTAAACAGGAGATCGTGGGTTCGAATCCCGCCGGGGCCTCAGTGTTTCAGCAGATAACTGCCGAAGTTTGTTTTTTTACTACACTTTAAATTACGACGGAATGCAATCAAAGAAACGAATCTTTTCTTTTCTATATTTACGACGATAAAGTTTCCAGATAACTTTTGGAATTCCAAGTTAAGCTACACAGGGCATCATGGGGAACAATGTACAGTGTGGAAGGAAAGTAACCGATAAGTTCATCTTTGTTAATATTTATTTTTTTGAAAAAATCTCGAAGGGATATAGCGATTTCAATCATTTTACTTTAGACTACATCGTTGTCATCTTGTTACGTCATTTGTTTTTAAAGTTATGACGTCATCAATTTTTATATTTTTTTATTATTAATTTCAATAGCACTCTTTATTCCGTTTTCAATGCTATAAAATTATCAATATGTTACATTTCAAAAAAAAATGAGAAAAACAGTGTCAAAGTCCGCATAAAAACATACTAAATTTATTGACCAGAAAAAAACATTTAACAATAAAATTAATTACAAAAATAAGTAGAGAAATAACAGTTTTTATTTCACTCTACTGACAAGGCAATTATAAAATTCGTTTCTTACGTTTTGAAGAGTTTGAGGTGATATTAATATAATCACATGTCGAATTCTTTGCTTAAGATCTTCTAAATTATGTGGTCGATTTTTATACACTTTATTTTTTATGTACGCCCGCAGAAAGAAGTCTAAAGGCGTTCCATTGGACCTCTTGTTCCAGTCCATCTTCCTGGAAGTACTTGGTTCAAATAGCGTCGAATATTATTTGCATAATGAGGTGGAGCGCCATCATGTTGTAGCCAAACGCTATTGTTTAGTAGTTCGGGATTGTTTGCATTGGGAAATTATACAGCTAATGCAGGCAGCAGTTCCAACTGTATCTTCCTCCAGTAAAATTATTTCCAAAAAAGAATGGGCCTATATTTTGATCGCCAATAATTCCTGCCCATACATTAACTTTCTGAGGATACTGAATATGAATTTCCTGTATCCAATAAAGGACAAAATGTTGCTTCATCCGAAAATAAAACACACTGGGAAAACATCGGATCGCGATTACAACTTTCCCTCATTTGTTCACAGAATTCTTGTCTATGTCTATGACCAAAGTCATCTTTTACCAACTCGTTAACCATTTGTGGCTTATACGAGTGAAATTTTTGAACTTTCAAAAATGTTAAAACCTAAGTGTGGCTTACATTGTAATCCAAAGCAATGTAGTATGTTAGTTGAATGTGGATTATTTTCAATTTCTAAAAGCACGTCAAGTTGTGCATCTTCATTTAATGCCACCGGACGTCCACTTTTTGGAAGATTCTTTACATTGCCGTGTTCTCTAAATTTGTTTTCGATTCTACTAAGGTTAGTTTGACGTATGCGCTGATTTGAATACTTACCTCTAAAAATCTGACACAGTTATTGATGTGATCTGACTGTCGCCATAACCGAGCATCATTAATACTTCAGTTCTTTATTTCTCGCTTAATTGTACCATTTTTATTGATAGAGGAACTACTAAAGGTAAAATCTACTTTGGAACAAGCAAATGACAATTTTATTGCTTACTTTTGACAGGCGTAACTATGGCTTCTTATTTGTTAACTACACATTAACTGCGTTTAATTAATTGTTGATATTTGAACTGTTGTTTTTCTCAATGTCTCAAGTGTAACATATTGATAATTTATATATACCGTTAAAAGCGGAATAAAAAGTACTACTAAAATTAATAATATAGTATATAAGTTGTTATTTAAAAAAACATTTGGTGAGGCAATAACTTTAAAAACACACGATGTAACAAGATGACAACGATGTAGTATAAAGTAAAATAATCGATTAATTAATAATGATCGAGACTCGTTTACTTTAGTACCAATGGGTTAATTACTGGTACTAACAACTGATAACATTTAACTTGATACTAACACACTATAAATATATATTAATATTTAACTTTTTCTAACAGTGTTGCAGAAGTAAATTTTTCTTTATATTGCTAGTAACACAAGCATTATTACTATTTACTCCTGTATTATTAAACAGTTGCCAAAAAGGTTGAATCTAAATTTTAAATAGGTAGAACATACATATTAACCATTAAATATTTACAACCAAAATTAACTTCACCTAGCTCAACTTTGAGCAGTTAACATCTATAGGTTTTCTTGTCTTGGGGTCGTTTGCTAAATTAGTTTTAGAGCTTTTGATATACTTAGGCAAGCAATTTACATACACAATTGACAATTAAAAACTTTATTTTCAAAAGGCTAATTGATCTACCTATTTACATAATTTTGTTTGCAGAAGTTTGCCGCTTAAACTAAGGGTTTATTGAAGTATATACGTGAAAGCTGCAAATGTACAGATTCCCTAGAAAAAAAAAATTACTCTCTAATTCATTTTAATTTTATAAAGTACATTTAATCAATACTCTGTAAGTTCTGTAAATATAATGTTTTCATGCTGAGTCATTTCATGAAACATAGCCTTTATTTTGAAAATATTTCCAACCATCCATACCTCTTTCTACGTTACTTTAGAGGTAGCAACTTAATCTTCTGAGGTACTGAGGGTGCTATTTTCGATACTACTAGCGCCATCTCTTAGATTTTTTAAAGACTTCTTAAACCACTCTCGTGTACGGTAAGCCTAATGCTTTTGGTTATACGTTGAATAGAAATATGTAGAATAGAATCGGACAAAGACGAAGTCGAACGAAATCCCATCGGACGCCTTGATTTAAGCGCGAAATTAATTTAATTTGAAATTAAACTGAAAAGTGACGCCCATACCTAACTTAAATTCATCCTTACAAGCGGAATGCTTGTCAAATTCCCATCATACACGAACACCACACATTAGCTTAGCCTACACTACCACTATTCTACTCATAACCTTAGACAGGAGATATTATTTAATTAATCAATCCACAAAGGAAGCTGAAAGTGTTGTTACGAAGCAACGTGCAAGAAACTATTAGAGGAAAAGTTGCAGTAAATCACCCTATTAGAACACAAAAAAAGTGAAAGTTTTACTCCCACCCTTAACGATATTATCATCCCTGAGCTAAAGGTAGGATCCATCTCCCTTACAGCGAAACTAAACAACCTACAAAAAGATATTAGAGGAAGAAGTTGTAGCAAATCATGTATATAACATAAAAAATCAAAGTTATATACCCACCCTTAGGGATATTATCGCCCGTGACTTAAGGGCAGAATCCAACACCTTAACCGAAAGCGCTAGCCTTACCGCGGCACCCACTTTGCTTCAAACAAAATTTTTCGTGCAAAATTATATACGATGTATCTTGCGATATGCCTGTGGCCTCAACTATTTCGTACATTTTGATTCCTCGATCATTCATATCCTGGAATTTGTCAATGATTTCGGGGGTAATCACTTCCACTGGACGTCTAAAACGATGTTTGTCTTTTGTGAATGTACAGACACGTTTAAATTCAACAAACCGGTGCCGCCTTTGCTTTCAGTGGAGAATAAAAGCAATCATGTCAAGTCTGTGGCTGTTTTGACGCTTTTCCGTGACCAGTTCTTCCGTCGATACATAACTATGGACGACATATGGACGCACTGCTACATTCCGGAGACAAGCAGTTAAAACAGTGGGTTTTTGAAGGTGAACGGGCTCCAAAGAAGACGAAGACGGTGAAATGGGACGGCAAGGTAATGGCCTCGGTTTTTTGGAATGCATGCGGAATCATCTACACCGATTACTTGGAAAAAAGACATAATAACTGGAAAGTATTATGCGTCGTTATTGGATCGGTTGAGCGAAGAAATCGAGAAAGAACGTCCCCATTTGAAAAAGAAAAAGATCCTCTTCCATCAAGACAATCCACACAGTTTCGATAGCCAAAATTAAGTTCGAATTAGTACAACATCCACCGTAATTACCGGATTTGGCCCCCAGTAACTTCTTTTTATTCCCAAATTTAAAATAATGGCTCGGCGGGGTTCATGTCGAACGAGGAAGCTCAAACAGATGTTTATTTTGAGAACCTCCCGAAATCCTACTTTTTGGAGGGATTAAAGAAGGTGGAGAAGAGTTTGGAAAAGTGTATAGAGTTAAATGAAGATTGTGTTGAAAAATAAATAAAAATCTATAAAAAGTACTTTGTCTTTTTATCTTTTTCTAAGGACTTATTGAAGGACTCTCGTAGATATCTACAGCTTAACACAGGTTTGGATAAATATATCGGCAGGTATAATTCTGTGTATTGCATTAAAGTGCATAGTTTTGCAATAAAACGTCACTTCCAATGCTTTATTTGTACATCGTTAATGAAGGATTGAAAAAAAGGAAATTTTATCGAAAGTAAAGTATTTGTCTATAAGTGGTGTAGATTGTTTCATGAAAGTAATTTAATTACTAAAATTAGATTTCGTCAAACTTATGAGGTAGATGATCTCTTGAACACTTGATCCTTTTAAGTATTGCTTGTCTTTCAGGCCTTGGTTACATTAGAGTACTGTAATGATCTATGAATCATCTTTACAAGATTAATTTATTTATTTTCAATATGGTGCGTAATATTATTGGAAACCCCAACAAAAAGTGACTGTTTTTAAGTGATCAAACGTCGCTCCGTAGTTTTGCAGAAAAGTATTCTTCCATCTATTATGTCAAACGTAAAAGAATATGCCAATAATGCGTGGTGAGATAGAAGTTACGCATGCATACGTATCATTTAATGGCAGTTAGTGACCTCATTGTCGCCTTTGTGCGTCTCATCCTTATATAAAGTTTTTTTCTTTATTCAAATACTTTAAGAAAATAAAAGAAAAAACTTCATCTATGGTTTGCTGGCTACAATCTGTTTCCTCGTTCCAGGCACTTTTTACCAAATGAAGATACGCCAGCTGCACAATTAGAAGCAATTACGGGATACGTCAGCTTCAATAATCGTTTCGGCAATGTGCTGTTTTTTCCATGTGTTACAGTCAAGGATTCACGAACAGTATCGGGGTTTTCGGCAATTTGAATGTGCTCATCTCATTGTTTGTTTTTCTTCAGAAACAATGTACTAACTAGAAACTAACCGTTAATTATCTTCAATGACGGATTCGAAAGTTGCGTTTGAGAGTAGTGGCAAGAATCGGATCATTATAATGTACTACGTCACTGTATAATGTCTAAAGTTCTTTATAAAAGTTAAAAGGTAAAAATGAAAAAAAAAAAAAATGAAAAAAGAAATGAAAATCTTAGTCAACTCCGAAAAAAGCTACGTATTATTAAGATGATGTAAGCATTACTGTATGATAGGAATTAGTGTAATTGATTATCAGGGATTTCTACTTAAGATGACGAACCGATATGGCTGAAATAATTAACGTTTCCCCGTATTTGAACAAAGATTTAGTTGGATCAATTATAATTTGGTTGATTCAACTAAATGGTTTCTTCAGTATATATTATTGCTATGGGACTGCAAAAATTTTAGCGGCAAAATAATTTTGATGCAAAAATGTTAAGGTGAATGTCTGAAATGTTCTTACTGTGGGAGTGGAATTATAAATATCATTAGAAAAAAAAAATAAAATAAAACTAACTATATAATTTAAAAGTTATTCAGGCAGAACTGTTGGGTTTTATCAACTAAGTTGCATTCTTAGTTAGCTACCAGCCAAATAGCGTTGTTACGTTGTTTAATTGTTTGATCAGCAATATTATTTTAGTTAGCAAAGTTATTTTAGTTTCGTTTGTTAAGTATCCGTTTAATCTTGGAATCCTTCACTAAACAAATATTTCTCTACATCTACAGCAGGAGTGTTAGCATGCACACTGTCATCGAAATGTGGTCATGTAAATCCGATCAGTACCTTAACATCCCATACTCAACTTTCATCGATGACTGACAAGTTGTAATGTTCGAAAGCTAGGCTGTCCATATGGTGGCAAAGATATTGATCGCTAAGGCTACTACATTTTGCAGAGATTATTTCCCATTGTAAATAATTAGTGGATAATAGGTATATAACAGCAAACTATTGTTCTTACGAATTATTACACAAGATTTATTTAATATACCGTTTGAAACATACTAGTAGAGTTCATTACATATTCATTAAAGAGTCTGAAATGTAATATACATTGGCCTCCGTCACTGAAATGTGAATCTCCTCGGTATTTCTAACAGTTAAATTTTTGAAAAATATCAGCCCTGGCAAGTGATCGAGCTTAACACCTCCTGTTCGCCGAACAGCCGCTCTTTTTACGTCTTTGCAGTATCCTCTGATTTATTGCTTTCTCTTTGCGCTATTTTGGCAGCTTACATTATCCTTAAAGGTTATTACCTTCATTGCCGTAGTAACAGATTCTTTCGCCGGATGAATGAATTATATAATATTCAACATAACATGTTTACTAAAGTTGTTGCGCTAATTTTTTCTTTCAAAATAAATGTAACAGAATAAAAAATGTTGAAGAAATAACTTCACAGTCCAAAATTATATTAAAAAAAGAAACCCCTACTTCACCATATAACACGAAATATAATATTCCCATAAGAGATACAATCTCACAACTTGGACATTCAAAGGACTTCTCGGTTGTTGACTATTCTTGATAAATACGCAAGAACACCACCCAAAGTCTCACTTATGTATGTTTAGAATTACAAATGCTTGAATATAACCAAGAGCCAGTTCAATTGCTCTGTTGCAATTCTGCAACGGCTTGTTTTGGAAATGCATACTTTCCTGCAACGTTCGACTGATATGAAATTCGAAACGTGTTATTGAAATGGGTACTATGAAAGTTACTTACATAAAGAATATAAAAAAATTTGTTCCAAACATTTTTCTTATAGAATTTTTAGAGATCTTTGACTACCTGCTGTATCTTTAAATCGATAGGATTTGATGAGAGGATATTTAAAGAATAATTCCTCACCTCCATGAGCAACAATTTGTTTATTTTTTGGTTTGATGGTTTTGTGATGTGCGAATTATATAGGACATAATCTGGAATGCGCATATGCACGCTTGGTGTAATGTATGCGTACGTAAAGTAATGCTGTTTTGTGTGTCATGTTAAGCACTTATAAGTAGTATATTTAAAATTGAGACAGATTGAGGCTTCGTCCATATTTCTATTGTTGTTGACTTTTACTAATCTCTAAAACTTACTAAGTGCTTCAAATGTTTTTTGGGTTTGGGTGAAGAATATTTAAGTCCTTCTGGCCTTGTTGGTAATCCTGCTAGCATTTTGATAACCTGCTTGCTGAGAGATTGGGTTTTATTGGCTGTACTTGACGAAGTTGACATGGTTCCTTGACTTGGTATGTTTTCCTAGGGAGCAGAGAGCTCCTTGCTTCATTTTGTTCCCCTTCCGTTCTTTCATTCTTTCATTTTAGGGAGGTAGGTATCTTTTTTATGAACTACAATAAGACTGTGTTGATTCCAATAATAGAGTCGTATATGCTTGGGAAATTTACATTCTGAATTCGTATTTAGATATATGTCTTCAGAATATGACAGACTTTAGCGACGAAGTCGGTGAATGTATGCGAAGATATTAATCTTCGACTTTAACTGTGGTTAATATCAGAGTTAAAGATCTGATGGTAGTAAGTTATTGTTAGACAGCAAAAAGGGTACCTGCAAATATTAGTTAAAGACTGGACAATTTATTCATTTACAGAATCAACAAAAAAAAATAAATAAAAGTGCATAAATGATCTTGTACAAACGTTCATATTTCATCGACCGGTGTTACTAGATAGCATAATATAAATATAAATGGTACATATTTACAATTAAACAACTAAAAATCTGAATCGCTACTAAACTCAAAGATAGGAATATATCCATGTTTACAGTTCTTCAGTTCAGTTCAGTTCAGTTCAGTTCTGGGGCATCTATTTATGCCCCAGAAAGTAATACATACATAAATAGTCCAAAAGATTATCTCTCTTCAGATGTCGTTAGTGAAGAAATTTGGACGCTTTTAGTAATGGCAAAGACAAAATTTCAAAATCTGATCAATAAAACACTTTAATATATTCCATATTTCCTGCGGAACGTTTCCCATACGTATACACGTCCAAATTCATGAATAAAATCTCTGTATTTCTCCATTGAATGCGTAACAATTATCTGTTCCATTATAATGGTGACATCACATTTGCAAAGGTGAACAACATCAATGACAGAGCTGTTTCATTAATATGTAATATGTGTATCTGTTATATGCAATTGACAATACCACAGCAATATATGGATTGTATGCTTACAAATATACGTTTTGTATGTATTCTCGGTAGCTGCATATATAAATCACTTATTACACATTATTATTGTAGAATTTCAAGTCTTTCTAATACCACATACTAATGGTTTTTTTAAGGCAATACTGCATTATTAAAGGATTTTCGCGTTTGAATTGTTTATACATAGATTCTGAAGTCATTGTCAGTTCGTAATTATATATAATAATAATTTACTTTAATATGTACGTATTAGGCTCTCAATTATTTTTCAAAGTAGGTAAACAATTTTTGAATGCATACCTTTTTATTTTCTCCGTTTTATCATGGAATACTAGTAATTAAAAGTTCATGAAGTTCGGAGCACGTTAACCGGTGCTGCATTGCTTCAAAACAGGCTAGTATGGGTACAACTGATAAAGCCGCGCGTAATATTAACCAAGTAATGGTTGGTTTGTAATAGAGCAAGACGTATTTGTTTTATTCGTTCAAAATAGTGCATTTGTTAAAAAATCAAGGGGATACAAAGTAGTATAGAAGAGGAAGTAGACTAATGATATATCATACTCTTCCTTCTCATTTCTTGCAATTCAGTGCTCTCTGTTACCAGGTTTTCCTTACTCTTCCACAGAAGGAACACATTCTTTCTTTTTTATTTATCTAGTACCTCCAATTGCTTTCTCTTCGCTACCACATCTGAACCTCGCCATTATTTTTGTCGTTTCTACCATGCATTGATTTCTCAAAAGCTCTGGCATTCCTCTAATCATTTGCAATTACTTATATTCAATCGTACGTTCAATCATTCTTTGCCTTAACTGCAGTTCTTCCCAACACTTTCAAATGTCCTCCTCCTTCTATTCCCCTACCTTGTTTTTTTCTCTTTGACTCTTACCTCTCTCATCCATGAACTCCATTACTTCAGTTATTCCTTTCTTCACAACTCCAACCTTATACCATATACTCTCTTAACATATTCCACTTGTGCTCCTTTTATTTCTTCTTTTTCTTTCACAATTCATATCTCAATCCTACACAACAAAATGACTATTTGCGCTTCGAATTTCTCATTATTCCTACTCCTTCTATAAACTTGTCATCGCCATGTGTATCAAACCCCCATTCTGGCCCAACAACATCTTAACATCTTTTCCAATCTTACTGTAGCGAATTAAACAAGATTGGGCTTAACAGTGATTCTCGTTTCAATTCGCTGTGTGTGTCAGAATATTCATTCTTAACCTTTTCGAGCCTCATCATACAACTTGTTCTCTCGTGTATCTTCAAGCTGGCGCCACCTAGATTTTCTAACCAAGCCCGCCTTGGCAAAGAGGGTACTTGAATGGGTGAGCGTCTACTGGAATGTATATGCAACCAGTTGAAGTATAGCGACTGGAAAAGGGTAAGCGGACCTATATGGTTTAAACGCGCTGAGGCGTTCAGCTGCTCTCTCTCGCCACCTTTTAGTTTTTTTTTACAAACGTTATGTGTGTCCATATCCACGGAGACGTAGGGAACTTGAAGATCAAGAAATAGAACGTCCTTCTTTCTCTTTTTTATTAGCTTATTGTTCCATTACAAAGTTAAACGTCAGTATGTAAGTATAGTGCTCAGTTGTACTTCGGCTCCACTTGGTTTCCTGTAGTAATGTTTTTCTTCCACTTTTGCTTTCGCAATCTGGACAATGGGCAGCAAAAACTGTGTGGATCGTATCCATTAATGCAATGTTTCTATAGTTTCTAGCTTGCCCTCTAGCCCCGTTCTTGTGGATTAATACAATAATCGCTATATATCAGGCCATTCAATGCTTGCTAGTTATATTTCGTTTAGAAACTTGGTGGAGTCTATATTTGGTAAATAAACTGTAGTCGCGCAATGATACGTATACACACAAACCCAAATTCCCAAACAAGGTACAACACATCTAAATTTAAATCAAAACTTTATTTAAAAATTTATATCACAATCCTTGTATCACATGAAGCCTTATGAAGACGACCTTACATTACTGTTAGCCCGAGCGTATTCTGTACTTTACATCGCTATTTTTCCCTCGGATTATATCACTCTTCTTCGAATCGACGAGCCAAGTATATTTCTTGGCGTCATCTAGTACCAAGAGACGCCTGCCGTCTAGAAATCAGCAACAAAAAGGGGGTACAGCTTTCCAACCAACTCCTGAGCAGTTCTTGGACTGCCGAACTAAAGAGGCCGCGACACCTCGGTGCTCTGGGTAGCCGCACATCTAAATGATTTCTCAGACCTACCATTAAAAATGATTAGAAACAATAATCAAAAATCGCCGACCCGGCGTCATTAGTGTGGCTCCGGGTCTGTTTTTTCTACCTATTTGCCACGCAGCTTATATCGCTTCCCCCCGAAACGAAGAGCTAGGCAATATATGCCTGCCGTTTCTAGGCATTTTCCGTTTTTAATACATCATGGTAAGCCTGTGGAAATCGTTTACATGTACGGATACCCAATGAGCTCTTGCGCACGCTATCTCGTCATCATATCAAATGAAACGCTGAGAAATGATATAAACTGCGAAGCAGTAGGTGGTGAAAAACACGCCCAGAATCACGTTGATGACACTGAATAGGCAGAAACATGTCCGAAGGCTAGTGTATTTTTTTCTCTTCTCACATTGTTTTTCCTGTGGATGATTCCATCCACGAGGAAGCTATATTAGCATTATTGTTTTTAGGTATTTTCTGATGTGTTTGTAGTTGAAGCCTAATATGTTTCTTGCAGTCTTATTGCTTGTTTGCTTGATTTTTATTCTTTTTGATAATAACTTGTTTGGCCTATTCAATTTATATTTCAATCTATTCAACATTTAAGTTGCATTGATTTATTAATAATAATTATAACATTCAGATATTGATCTCGAATCGTAAAGGAATCTTGTCATCAAATGTAATATCTATGATTACAAAATTGCAATACAGTAGTGGAATGCAGTACACAAGCAATAACAACTGAGATTATTTAGTATGATAAGTATCAATTAAATTACTATATTAACAAGCTCTTAGGAATTGTGCATCTATCGATAACTTGTGTATAGGTAGGTAATTATGTAAGAGTTATATGGGTATACTTCACGTGTTTTATTATATATAGTATTTATCCACACCTTTTTTGTATGCATATATTCTATTTTCACGTGCAAGGCAGGGAGAACATGATTCGGAAAGAAATGAAGTCTTGTTGTTGGTGTTTCAACTTTTCGCAATACAAAATACAAATTAATTTAGTTTCTATACGATAAAGCCCATGGAAGGATTTTAAGGCTCGTGTAAAAGCGCTTTTACAGTGATTCTAAATGCTGAGTGATTAAAAATTATCGGGTGGTGTGGGGTTCAGTTGTAATGAAATCCTTAGACATCCCAAAAATAATTTGGTCGGTCATTAAGACTGCATTCTTTATTAGTTGCTTTCTACACAATTTTTATTCGGGAATCCTTTTAATTCCTGTCAGATATTAAAATTTCGTTGATTTTGCTTTTTGACTACATTCAAATACAATCTACTTTTTAAGAAAGAAAAGGAATCAGTAACAGTCCTTTAACTTAACTTGAGCAACCTCTAAACTTAAGACAAATGAACTTTTTCTTTTATTTGGTCATTTGTTATACTCAGAACACATCAGAAAATGCCTAAAAACAATAACCAAAAAATAAAATGCTAAGTTAGCTTAGTTTATGGTATTGATGGAATAATTCACGGCAAACGCGACAAAAGGAGGGAAAAAAATACTCTAACACACAGATATGTTTCTGCCTGCCCATCGTCTTTTTTGTCGATTTTATCTCTACCTTCTATCGCTGTTGCCTCACAGTTAATGCAACAACTTTCGCTGTCTTTCGCAAATGTCGCTGAACGGCAGGCATGCGTTTCTTTGGCACTAGAGGGCGCCAAGAAATGTCAAGTTTGTCGTTTTGAAAGTTGTGGCATTAACTGTGAGGTAACAGCGATAGAAAGTAGAGATAAAAAATACTCTCGAAACCACGCTGATGACGCCGGGTAGGCAGAAACATGTCCGTCTGTTAATGTATTTTTTTCTCTCCTTTTGTTGCGTTTGCCGTGAATTATTCCATCAATACCATGAGGAAGCTAAGCTTTCTTAGCATTATATTTTTTGGTTATTTGTTATATTGTTTATATACGTAGCAAGTAATGGCATGTATACAAATTTCGTCTTTCATACATAGACGGCTTTATTTAATCCTAATCAATTAATTAGAATATTTCTCGGTAACAGAACCACATCCTAGAAATAATAACAAAAACGATTAATGCTAAACTAGCTAGGTACTGTATTTTTTTCTCTTATTGTGCTGCGTTTGCCGATAATAATTCCATCAATACCATGAGGAAGCTATTTTATTAAATATGTCCATACAAAATAATCGACTAATCGGGGCTTTTTGGTGACCATTAAAACGTAAGATGTTATCGCCCATGACTTTGTAAACATCTATGAGGACAAAGTAAAACACGAGTACACTTTGAAAATTTCACTTCAACAAAACAGTTTAAACGTTTTCTGACGTACGTCGGCTATCTAACTAAATGTAACTGAAGAATTTTTCGTGTAAAATAATGACATCACAAATTAAACGATTTAAATTTGCTAAGATAAACATCTTATTATACTTTGGTACATGGTATACTTCAGTTTACTATATGCATCTTTGTTTATTACCTTTTACCTCGAAATTTAATAAGAGTCTCTGCTCATTATTAATGTGATGTACTTTGAACGGAGTATATATATTAATATTACCTTTTGGAACTTTCTATTCTTCTTCGCGCTGTTTTGTTTATTATTACTCCTGTTGTTTATTGAAGGTTATATGTGGGTTCAGAAATTTGATGAGTTGTTTTTGGTTTAATGACGTCATTGGTAAGCTAAATTGTCTAAACCGAAATTTTACTGCAGTCAACTTTATTTAAGTCGCAAACATTTTTGAAAATTGCACTTATTTACTGAAACTGCAATTGACCATTGACGGAAATAAAGTTTTCAAAGTATATTCGTGTTTTAGTTTTCTAGTTTAAAAAGGAATAAACGCTCCAAAAGAAAAGTGTATCCTTTTCTTCTCCATATATCAAACATAAATATCAATTTTATAATTTCATGTATTTATTTCATAGAATTTTATTTATTAAAAGTAGCTTTGGTGGTTTATATCGGAACTTATCTAATTGGGCAATACAACATCGTGATCCACATAAACGTTTCGTACATATTGATCTATTACCAGTCATGGTATGATTGAATTTAATAGTACATTTTAAAGTTAGCTTGATTAATTCATTATTTATATAAAAGCAGCCGACACTCTGTCATTGTTTTTTGTATCTTGAAATTATCTCTAATGCAACAGAATTACAGTGGAGAAGAAATATATGAAAAACTTGTAGATTACACCTTACAACAATTAAAAGTGAATTAAAATTGTGAACAAATGCGCTGGTATTCCACAGAAATTTTAATAGCAAATACATATATACACGATAAACAATAAAGGTCAAGGTACCCGTGAAATTTTATTATATTTTGACTAGATGATGGAACATAATTGATTCTAAGTGATTTATTATCCGACGTTTATTATTCTAATCACGTACATAGGAAAAGTTCACTAATAATATGCTTTAATCATAAATACTACTCGCGCTTTTATTATTACAGTTTTTTTGATTTATGCAAACCGCTCTTCCTAGCAGTCTGACATTATATGTTACACAATAAAATGTATTCGCATATTATCTCAGATCGATTGTTCGGTTGAGTGTGGAGGTCAAGAAAGCAGTTACTCTATAGATCATCCTATACCTACTACTTTGGCTTAGATTGCAAATTGTCGAGTTCGTCTGTTATTAACATGCATGGAGTGATGCTAAAGGTAGCCGGCCTTTGAAACTGCCGATATTAACATCTCCAGTATAATAGGTAGTTCTGTCTCAAACAAAGTTTCGTATTATTTACGCAGAAAGTATGCGTAGCTACATGTATATAAATTCCAGAACGAAATTAATATCTGCTCATTCATTTTCGTAGTCACACGACCTTGAGCAATTAATTATTGTTAGATTAAAATTTTCAGTAGGATGTTTGCTTGGGCGTATACGCTCAACAAAATCAATAGAAGCTAGTAATTGTTGTATGAGCATCTTGATATACTTGTCCAACTACGAGGCGCGAAAGGAAATTGTAATGACTACCCATGTAAAACATAAACTTAAGTATGTTTTACATTAAGTTTTTTCGCTTGTTATAACTAGAGCCGTGTGGATTTTAGGTATGACTCATCACTCGCACTACTGATATCCGATATAGATAGATATAAATCGACCAGATATCTAACTCTACATATAGCTCAACACATAACTACACATAAGCTCAACGTTAACGTATTTTACTATTTTGCAATCAATTTTAATTAATACTACGCTAACTTGTGGTTTCAAACTTAAAATATGTGTAATGCACAATTCACTATTGATAAAATCTATGTACATACATTTAACATTAGTGAAAAAAATTAAAAAGTACTCCATCTTTAACTAACATATTTACTTATACATACTTGTTTTTTTTGTTCAGTATTTGGACATATATACCTAAGCAGTAAGTACAAGTAGATTTATTTTGAAGAATATATCTGCATTTGTAATGCGAATTTAGAGTCTTTCTGATCTTGCATTCTTTTCGTATTGTATTTGTTTTCGTATGTTCTGTAAATTATATGTAGTTTATATTGGATATTATTATTTGGAATTTAAATTGTATTGTAGATATATATTTCCTCGTATAAATATATTTATAGTCAGGAGTTCACATTCATTTTAGAATACACTTTTATTTCGCTCTTTCTGAACTTGTTTCTCTGTCGTTTTCCTTTTTGGACATTCCTAGTTTTATATTAATATGGATAGTATGAATAACAACCGCAAGTTAATGGAAAGTTGGATTTCTGACCGTACAGAATATCTGTCGATTGTTAGTGATAGGGAAATAAGGTGTAATATTTGTTCAAAAACTGTAAAGTGCGAGCAAAAGTGGCATGTTACACAACATATAAACACCGCAAAACATAAGCAAAATGTTTCACCTGATAGGTTTTATGAAGACCTCTGTGAAGCATTTGTTGCTTCCAACATTCCCTTAAATAAACTGCGAAACCCTAAATTAAAAACATTTCTAGAAACATATACAAATAAACATATTCCTGATCCTTCAACAATACGGAGACAATATCTAACAAAATGTTACACAAATGTTATACAACAAATTAAATTGAATATTTCTAACCAGTATGTGTGGATCAGTGCTGGTGAAACAGTCGATATAACAGGTCGTTGTGTAACAAATGTAATAGTAGGTATTTTGCATCCAAATACGCCTTCCACACCTCATCTAATAACTTCCAAGATAACGCATCAGGTTAATGCTGAAACTATAAGAGACATTATTAATGAAAGCCTACAAAATATTCTTCAATTTGACCAAAATCAAACACACAGCGTTCTATTATTTGTTAGCGATGCAGCGGCATATATGCTAAAGGCTGGAAAATTATTAAAGAATATTTATCCAAACATGTTACATATAACTTGTGTGGCCCATGCACTGCACAGAATTTGTGAGTTTATTCGGAATGAGTTTCCAGAGGTAGATAAAGTAATAGCTTTGTTTAAACAAATTTTGCGTAAAGCACCTTCACGTGTGTCTCTCTATAAGGAACAGTATCCCACTTTACCTTTGCCCCCCGTTCCTGTATTAACGCGATGGGGTTCTTGGATCGAAGCATGTATATTTTATTCCAAAAATTTTCAAAGCCTCAAAAATTTTGTATTTCTTTTACCAAATGATGCTCGTTGCATTGAGCAATGCAAAGAATTATTGCAAAATTCCACATTAGAAACGCAACTGAATTTTATAAACATCAATTTCAAACATTTAATAGATACTATAACATACTTTGAACAACGTAACATTCAATTATGTAATGCTATAACTTCCTTAAATGCGATTATATCCAATTTGTGTAGTATTGAAGGCAATTTTGGACATCGTCTTAAAGAAAAGGTATGCAAAGTTTTCGAAAGAAATCCCGACCTAGTTATATTAAGACAGTTCTATGAAGGAACAATATTAGATCGAAATCTATTTGAAAAATATAATTTACTTTTGCCGTATTTTAATTATGCGCCCGTAACGAGTTGTGATGTAGAACGCTCCTTTTCAATATTTAAAGAGATATTGACGTCTAAACGGACAAGTTTCACCGATGAACATTTAGAACAAACTTTAATTATTAACACAAACTGCACCTTATTCTCTGAAATTTAAATAAAATCATAAATAGTTTATTTATATACATTCAGAGAAACTGATATGTACGATAAGTAGCGATAAATAAATTAACTAATATAATTATCGAAAAACATTATATTATTTCACTTATTTGCATAGGATTGCCTCGCTATCTAGTTAGTTTTGGTAGTTCTATGGAATACATCTTACGGCGATGCAGTGAATGAGTCATACTTAAAATCCACACGGCTCTAGTTATAACATACAACTTACCAACTGCTTAAATCCTTTCGAGATTCTAAATCTTTTGAATAATTTTTGTTGTTCTGTGTTAGTATCAGTGTATTTGGCAGGATTTAACGCTAATTTTCGAGTTTGCTTTTGAAGAAAATGCCATACACTTATTCAAATTTAGAATATGTAATAGGCGCCTTTGGTAAACGAAGCATAACGTGTTTAGAGGTCAATGGAGGTATTATAGAGGATGACACGTATTGATTAAGAGAACGTCGTGATTACAAAAACGTTAATGTATAACATGTTGTTTATTTGTGGTAATTACGCTATAACTTAAAAACAAATGAAGATCGGAAAAAACATTATTTTCACTTGTACCATACACTCCTGGGGTTTGGTCCATATAAGGCTCCAACAGAAAATTGGATACAAATTGTTTGAACTGTAAAGAATGGTGGCACGAGAACTTCAGTAGCTATTATTAAAATAACTTGAAAAATACGATTTGGTTATATGTGCAGATGTGTTTATATGGATTCTTCAAGTGCGTGCTTTTGTACAACGCAAAGTAGATGAAAGGCAAAATAACCCAAACGGGACTGAAGATAAAACATACAGAGAGGGCCCATCCGAGCTCGGAACCGGACACGAGAGGAAGAACCATCCTTGGCTCTTTAACCTGCACGGCATATCGTTTCGAATGGTCTTTTACCTACCACCCTTGCACAAAATAATTCATATCGTCGGCCGTATAAAAACTATCAAATCCCGATTCACTACATATAACAATTCACATGAAATTTCAACGGCAAAAAACGGTCGACATGCAAAAGATGCTAGGGGTAGTTTAGCTATCATCCTTACAGAAACTGATTCATAACATCGATCATCCAAGAAGCATTCATTCAGGTTTACACATTTGAGATCAATTTATATCCTGATATATCATAAACTTGTAAGAGTCACAGGGTGGTTTAGCTACAACACAAAATCTTTTATATCGTTAGTCTTCCAAGAACCAGTACAGTCAGATTCAGTACAGATGAAGTCAATTCACACTCGGTTCTACGGCTGAAATACGGTTGACTTGCGAAGAGTTCCAGAGGTAGTTTATCTACAAAAATAATCGTCGATCGTCCAAGCCGCTACACTTAGTTTCGACAAATACAATACCAATTCATGCAGTTACAGCAGCGATTGATATGCACAGCGTTCTATGGATAGTTTATTTACCACCCTCACACGAAATAATTCAAATTGTTGTCTAACAACCATTATATGCAGATTAAACGCATATGAGACCAATTCATAACCAGATTTACCACAAAAATTCGGATAACTTGCAAAAGTCCCAGGGATGATATACCAATGACCCTTACACAAAATAATTCCTATCTAAAAACTCTCACATGCAGATTCGACATATACAATACCAATTAACATGGGCTCTACCAGCGAAATACGGTCGACATGTCCACTCTTCACAAAATAATTATATCGTCACCATATCGTCGGTCGTCCAACTATTATCATATACAAATTTGATGCCGAACACACCCGGTGAGAGAAGCAAACCAAATGGAACTGTACAAAACGTAGCCAAACGTAGACGATTGGAAGCGGACACATTCGAATATAGCTCAATAGAAGCGGACATAACCGAATATAGCCAAATATAGACGAATAGAACGGGACGTAACCTAATAGATCATGACACAATCGAATATATAAGCGAACATGGCCAAATGTAACCGGACATAACCGAATATAACCAAACGGTCGTCCAACCAAATTTAGCCGATTAGAACCATGAACTTGAATGTAGAGTGTGTAATACACTTCCGGTGTTTGTTCCGTCTATTCCTCCCGACTTATTTTATATAACAAGCAATTCTAGGAGATTCTGCCTTGAACGATGATTATGTTCGTTTGTCGATCCAGGCGGTATCTATTCATCAATCTGGGTTTAAATTGAGTCATAGGTACGTGTACTATATGATTTTCTTCAGACGATATACTGCCACATCACTGACTTTAGTACATTCTTTGGCAAAGTATCTCTCGACATCTTATTTGGTAGGTTTAAGTTAAACTTCTTCCTGACGAAATATTTCCTTTTCAGGCATTCAAGAAGAAGTAATTCCTAGCCCGGTCTTGTTCTCATTATTCACTGTTAATATCATATGTTGTTGAAACTCACAAACAGTTGGGGGTTTTAATCCTTTACAATATTTGGATTAGGTTTTAAAATATTAGGTTATACAATTCACATCACAAGGAGAATGCGTTAAGAACTTGGACCTGCGAGTGGACATTTCTTTACAGTTTCTACACATTTTCTATTTTATCAGGTTTTAGAACTTAGGTCCATCTTATCGATTTGTTATTTAACAAAACGGTTTATTCTAAAGATTATGTCAATGTTCTTGTTACATTCTCTTATCAGTGCCGTTGATGTTATCTATTAAGGATGCGAGGCATTTGGCTACGGTAAGGGCACCACAAACACTAATTAATCGGAGCCTGAACGTCACTGCTTTCAGTTGGTCTTGAAACACGTAAATTTCAGTTGAGTATTGAGGTCGGAATGTGCGACGCTAAAATTTTAGAACTATATCATCAGCATGATTGTCTTTGTCTTTCTCCATCGACTCGATAGATATAAAAATAAAGACGCGAGAGACGCGGAGATGATACGCGACTTTTCGTCGTGCCCAGTTGCCCAGTCATATCTAGTTGCTGCAATACATTTTGCAAAGACAAACGGCAATCATATAATTTCATAAACCAGTTACAAGATCTTTCAATCATTTAGTCAATACGATATAGATATGTTAGTAAAGAAAAATATGTTCATATTTTTAGGAATTAAACAAAAAAATATATATAGAAGACCTTGTGCTTAGATTTTATTATTTATAGTAATAAATTATGGCAAAATAAAATGAATGTTGACAACGAGAATTCAGATTCATATCTGCTTTTTTGTAAGTAAAATATCCAACGCGCAGATGACTCAATACTAGAATTATTCAGACATCCTAATTTGAATAAAGTTGCGCTTAAACATCTGTCAATATATTTGATATTTATAAGAATTAAGAAGAATGTATTCTTATCCTAACCAGGCAAATTTATAAATAGACTGGGTATTGCTTCTCTTATATTAGCTCAGTTTTTTAAATATGGATTTATCACAGGTTGTAATACATTGAATTTGCGGCATCGCAGACAGACTATATTTGCAAACTACTCAATATATTATATTAATTTCTTATTAGACAACATTGCTTCAAATATGTGTGTGCGTTTGGAAACAAAAGATAGAATTTTACACGACTTTCAAATCGCAATAATTAGGTAGTCTTCACATCTATACGTCGACTTTTTTGTTTGTAAATTACATCTTGATTTTTCAAGTAAATGTCAATGTCGTGATGTAAAAGAAACATATCAGTATATTTCACGGTTCAATTGTAATAATTATAATAGATGTTAGATTGCCAAAACAGATGAGTGGGCACAATGTTACACTAAACGATGATCATTAATTTCAAGTACCCACACCCATCAAACATTATGTTCGTCAGGAAATTGTTGTACATCCTTAAACCATTATTTTCAGATGTGTACCATCTAACGAATTTTAGGAAATTAGATTTCAAGCCTCACTTTGCAGGCGTGTGATATGATTTATGTTACACATCACTTCCACAAACAAGCCCGAACCTATAGCTGCAACAGATATTGTTGAAGCGTTATCAAGTTTGGCACGGCCCATTGACCTTCTTTATAATTCAGCATTATTATAAATATGTCCATTGTTCATTTAATTAATATTTGTATAATAACTGAATTAAATTAAATTAAAATATGTAGTTTCAAATAGGCCTTCTTAAGATGTCTAAGTCTATGGACCTGAAATCGTCATTGGTTACGACTGGTTTGCGAGCAGTTAATATCCGATATTATACATAACGCAATGAATGGGGAACTACGAGAAAAGTTAAGAGTACGTGTTGTACAAAGTGATGAAAATTTTGGGTATTGCGCCTCTATTTATCGTACCTACCTATTAACAAATTCTACTTTTTAAATGTTGTCTTCTTATTTTTGTTAACGCTGTTTAGATTGTAATTAACAAAATACTTTTGAAAGCTATAGATATTTTGTTGTTGTTTTAAATAACTTCTAGATTTGCAGCAATATTTTTCTTAGCAACACCCGCCAAAAGTTGCATTAATAAAAAATGTGACGGATCGAAAAATATGATGTACAGCGTGTCGTTTAAAAAGGTAAAGTTGAATCCGTTTCTGGTTTAACCAAAAATCGAAGACAAAATTTGAAATTACCGTCAAATAGTCAAACAAGAAACTATTTAATCGTTAATGACAGTAAAGTATCGGCATATTTCGCACCACATACGTTCAATTAATTAATCCGGTGCAGCTGTTTCGAGGATTTATGGATCCACATTATCAACCGTACGACTATCATCTAGTCTTTAGTGTTATTTCTCATACCATCCCACAGTTCTTGCTATGATTACTATTTGCTCGAATTTTTGTAAATCTCAAGACAGCAGAGTATTTTGAGTGTTTCCTCTTTTTTGAAAAACATTTGTTATTGCCCATTCAAAGTACAACTTACATTTTGAGAGTATAAAAGAGACATTTTATGATGCATTACACTAAAAAGGTTGGAGTCATGGCAATCATGTCTACTGCTGCAGTTTCTCACCAACTTATCCCAACAATGAAGTGCTGTTAGAATTCTTCAGAAGCACAAATTTTATCGTTACAAAATTAAATTAGGGGATAAACTAAAGCAAGCAGATTGTCATAGACATATTGAAGTTAAAGAATTAATGATAATAATACAATCTTAATCCAAATTTGCGGTATAAAACTTGCACTTCGGATAAGTGATTTCGATTCTGGCAGTTTTAGGTAGAATAGATAGATTGTTGTACACTGTTTGTTGTTGGTGGAGCATTGTACTTATGCGCTAGTTTCATTTTCAAGTGTGCCCAGATATTCTCGATTAAAATTTGAAATTATTCTGCTTCGAGTCAATTTTGGATATTTTTTAAAGAATGCCCGGCCACGTTAAAGTGAAAACAAGATCGCATTCTCGTACCGGTATATTAACAATATCTAATATTATATTAACAATATCTAATAAATTCTGTTCTAAAATGTTTTTGTAAGTGTACTAGTTCACTATACTTTCAATTCGGTGTAATGGACCTACCAGATACATCATGACTGCCAAATTTAATTGTCTGGTTAACATGGCGCGACAAAACCGATCCTCTTTTCCTTTTCCAACATCAAAAACGTTCATTCGATAAAATTCGATTCATTTTTGACCACTGAAAAAAATTATGATCTGCCATTGTTTTGCCTTCCAATTTATTTATTTATTGACACCTCAAACGAGCTTTAATATTTTTACCGAAGGGAAGGGGAAGAAATAAAAGGTTCTTTTTCTCATAAGATCTTTATATTTGATCAAAACAATCCGACCGGTTTCCCACTCACTAACACATCTCCAGAGGAGCTAAAAAATAGATTGTAACCCCATTTTTAGCTCGCCTGAGGATGCGGTATAAAGCGCTAAACCGATTACATTGTTCTGATCAATTATAAGAATTTTGTGAGAAGAAGGATCTTTTATTTCTATTCTACTTCACACAGACTCACCGACTATTTAACACTTTTCTTCGAGAGAACAGATTTGTTCTCCATTGATTTAAAATTAGCTTCTTTTAATACCTTTCCAAATGCTCAGTTGCATATTTTCTTTCCATGTTACAATTTTTTTCTTGACTCTAAATTAATCGAAAAAAGTTCAAAATTTAATTACTTTGGGATTTGAGGTCTTTAGTGAGAAGAAAAACACTCTTTTGGTTTAGTTTTTGTTTAATGTGTTACGTTTCGTCGCGTTGTTTGCTGAATTTCTCAAACACCTATTTTGGGATAACAAGAGTTTTTTTTTTAATTTTGCACCTTTATAATATGTTTAGTGAATTCATATTCTTTTTCATTTTTTAAGCTTGTTTTTCAGTATCATTACTTCATTTCATTTACAGCATATCTTATATATTTCCTTTTTGCCATCTATTCTGTTGTTCATCGTTGTAATTGTTTTTAACGCGTTTGACACAGTTTAGCTAAACGGAAATGTTTAGAACAAATTTTGTACGAATTTCTTAGTTTGTATACAGGAAAATGATATAGATGTTGAAATTGTACGTATAAAATACATTTTACAGATTTTAGGCACATTTTACATATAGTGAAATGTTTATAATAGAATCTAGAGGAACTTGCCTATCAGATACTTAAAAAAATACAGGTTGTTTAATTAGAATGAATTGAATAACCCGAATCAAATTTGAGAACGATTTCGATGGAATTTAGTTGATTGTGAAAGAAATATTCAATCGAATAAAACCATTCTAGCGTTTACGATATCGGGTGTTAAATAAATATTGACATTTCGCAAGAATCTCAAACTGTCTCAGCAACTAAGATAGATAAGGATAGGGAATGCAGAAGAAAGTTGATATGAGTTGAAGAAAGGCATCCAAAAAACGCAGCAATATATTGGACACTCTGTATACTTGAACATAATTATCTAGTGTGCAAAAATTGTTTGTCAATATTTTTTATTTGGAAACCTTTCCTACAAATTTCTCAGAGAAAGAATTATATTCCACCCACGCGCTGGGTGGATACTCGTGTAGTTTAGAATAATTTTTTTCTGTAGTGCCTATAGACAGTTACTAATTACTTTGGATGATACTGTAGGCGTGCTAGGTGAACAATGAAAAGCAATATGTAACGTCCTTGAATCGCTGTTGCGAGTTCAAATTAATTACTTATTGGATTATAAGCTTACACTGAATGCGGTATAAAGCAAGGTATCCACTTTAAGTTCGTGATTGACGACGAACCTTGATACATTCTTTTTGTATGTTGCAGGAATTAGTATGCACGAGTTAGCTTTCCATAATTTTAGGTACCTACTACAACGTTATCGAAAGATTGGACTCGTGTCCAAAACATTATTTTTTTGTAATAACAATATACTTCATAAAAACAAGAGATAAGCATCTAACGTAATTGCACCTACGTGTAGACAAATTTTACTAAGCTGTACATGAATATAAAGATGTAATTGCCTGATATATTTGTTTCTTAAAAACTGGATGAATTCCACGAATAGTAAAAAGATCAAGACCGAACTTCGTTATTATATATTTTTGACCGTAGCAAATGCTATTTCCATTTTTGGATGTAGTATTGTAGACAATGTTCTAACTTTTCAAGTACACAGCTAATGCTAGACAATATTCGAATAGCAAATAGGCAATAGTATAACATAAATGTTAAATTCGATTTCAGAACTTCTTAAGATAAGAACTTAAATGTTTAATGCCGAGATTTAGAATAAGTCGTTTGAATGTGTAAGTTTATTATGTGCACCTTAGGGAATTGATTATGCTGTTTTGCGCTAAAGCTGTTTTACTTAAACTAAAGCTTACAAATCAGCATAATTTATACGAGAGCAATTATTCAGACTGTTTGTCCCGGGGATTCTAAGATTTCCTCTGCCGGTCGTAATACTAAATGAAGTAATATTGGTCCTAATATGTAGTCATCTCCTTCATCTATACCGTCAACGTTAGATATATTACGCTTATTTGTTTGCCTTCTTCAGTAACTCTCTATGCTATTAGACAGTAATTTCCTAATTTTTATAGATTTTTATGCCATGGAACGCATCCATAGCCGCAATGCAAAAAGCATTCTAACATAAATTTATCAGGTTTCGTCAGAATTAAAGACCGGATAAGTTTTTAAGTAGTTATCAGAAAATCAGAAATAATACGCGTAAACGTTTGTTATGTACATTATGTGAAATATATATCTTTAATTGTTACTTCTATTAACTTGTTCCGGGTTTCGCCGTGTGTCAAAACATTCGCTTGGCGTTTCGCCATGCTGACGACTTCTTCAGGATAATGGAACTGAAGAACCTGAAGGAACCGTCAAAATGAACAGCGAAACGTCGAGCGACAGTTTTGACACACGGCGAAATCCGGAAAAAAGTTAATAGGACAGCTATACCGGCCGTGAAAGCCTACGCAGTGTTATATCTTTAATGTTTTTATGTAATAATACCTACGTCTAATATTCAAAGCAAAATATTTATGGTTCCTGGTGTTAGTATTGTTTGACAACCATGACAACAATAAACAAAATATACTAATATTAGCCTTTTTATTTTTTTTTTTATTCAAAATTTCAAGCCTAAGAAACTACTTTCTTAAAAATTTCTTTAAAAAAAAAAGACAAAGACACTTGACTCTGATAGACTTAGAACATACAGCGCCTAACTCTGCCAGAGTCAGGCTCCTATAGGGCCTACAAAGCTGCCAAACCGTTTGAAGTTTTGCTGTGGTTAATTGTCCTAACTCGGCATGTCGACTAGCATTTCACACAATTTAGTGTGTTAGCTGTGTTTCTGCTATTTATTCAGAACCTTCCATTCTGCAATCTGAATACCTCCCTTACATTGTTTGCATGTAACACTATTGAGGCAAATTTTAAATCCTCTGTATTTGAAGATAAATTTTGGTTAAATTTCGAATTGTTAAAGATCTATATAATTTATCTATGAACCCAATTTGAAACTGGGAAACTAGGAAGCTGGTGGAAATTTAATTATCTCGATTATAGTAATAATGTAATATAGTTCACATCTGTGTGGTTTAGAAAAAGATGAGAGCTGAGCTTAGGTAGTGCTGATTTTTTTTAATTAATTCTGTGTTTGATATGTTGTATTAAAGCGCTTTACAGATCACAAGTGCATCGAAGCAGACGTCTTGATTGCTGCATTTTTTTAATAGGTACAAACAGGAAAAAAATAACTGCATTACATTTTTTTCTTGGTATTTTCATCTTGTAAAGTCTCCAGAAAAACATAAAAAAGGAGGCACACCTGGAGGTTTCTGATTAGATGTATAATTCCAAACACAAATATTCGGATTTCCTACTTTATATTTTAAAT
This sequence comes from Oryctes borbonicus, assembly GCA_902654985.2. Lineage (NCBI taxonomy): Eukaryota > Metazoa > Arthropoda > Insecta > Coleoptera > Scarabaeidae > Oryctes > Oryctes borbonicus. The sequence continues at coordinate 487,464 of LR736895.1, read as the reverse complement.
TTACTACAATATTTATCTGTTTCACATTATAATGTTCTCCCTCACTTTCATCTTCGCTATCTGTTGTCTTAGACATGGTGGGTTCTTCATCTCATTCATTCTATTTGCAATAATAACGTAGACTTCCACGGCCAGAGTCAGTTAAAATTAAACGTGCTCCGGATTTGAACCGCATCATGGTAGGTAATTGAAAACTCTACGTTTCGCCCACAATCATTGATCCTGATTAGGTGGAATAGGTGGACTTTTTACAAGTGAGATGAATGATGAAACAAAGTTTATTCAGACACCTTGCTATGTTCACACATTTACTCTTTTCCCAGTCTATAAACAAATTGTATCACCTTTTTGTGATATTTCTTCTTTTACAATCCTTAGCTTCGACAGCGTGGAATAATGCATGTAGGAAACATTATATAATAAAAATACCCTGCGGAAGTGTCCATGCACGAATTACAACAGGTATGCAAATGTGCACTGTAATTAATTAACAGTATATTTTAAGAGGATATTGTAAATCGCTTAACAATACTTTTTCTTAATAAGCCAACGAGCATATTATTGCAATATTGTTCGATTTGGATTCTGAGAAGGAAGTAAAATTCTCACGTTCTTGCAAATTTTGCCGGACTAATTAATATGTTATACAACGTAATGAAATTTGGTATGTTGACCTCAATTTTTTGTCTTGGCAATATTACCTAAAATTTAACAAAATACCATCTAGGTAATATAATTATGTAATGATTTATGGTCTCTTAATTATACTAATTGACCAATGTTACCCTTTATATAACACAGTAACCTTGCAATTAAGCGAAAGATCTTCTTTTACGATAAAATTTGTTAAATCTCAAAGTATACATTTTTGACAGTATGTCAATTAACATACAGGAAGTCTCATTTTGTGTAAAAAATATTTTTTTGAATAAATTTAGACTAACATTATTTAACGTTCGGTTTCAGTTACGCATTATACAAATTTTGAAATAGAACAGCTTGTATATTACAGCATTTTTAGATGTCTCTTTTTATTCAAAATATTTTTTCGTGAAGTGAATATGTAAGCTATAATTCATCACCACTTCGCGCCCAAATACGCAAGTAGTTAAAAGCAACAGTGCTGTAGTTTCATGCTTACATAACCGAGTTTAATTACATTTTTGCGTAGTTAAATTTTCACTTTTGTGGTGTAAAGCTTTTTCGAGCGGAATCGTCGATGTTGGATTTATCTCCCCCAAGAAGTTGAATTACCCTGCTTTGATGTTGGATTCACTCCTAGCTAGTGCAGTACTCTGTTGTAGAGTTGAACTTACTCCAATACAGTATCAGGAACACTGCGTTGCAGTGTTCACGTAGGGTAGCGCCAAATTGGTGCAACGCGAAACCGTATATACGCCAAACTTAACATTCCATTCTGTGTTTGGTTTTTAATTTGCATGTCATGATTACTGCAGAAACTGCTAATAAACATACCATGTAACATATCTGTGTAATTCTGTTAATTGCAAATGCAGTTGTTGATAACAACAGATAAATTTAGGTTTGGTTATGACAAAGCAAATCATTGGTCTCAGTTGTTAAATTCTTACACTAATTTCTACAGTACCCTATGCGAACGCAGCCATATCCCAACTGTTATGGTGTCATGTGACCGCACTTGTGTTGGGTGAACACCGTATTAACATCGCTAAGCAGCTAGATGAACTTTGTGAAGTTAGGTAAACTCGGTTACGGAGTTAGTAAATTAAAAATGGAATAACTTTTAGATTTAAATGATAATGGTAAGTAGATAACTAAAATAAATTCTTGAAATAAGAACGAAAGTGTGTATTGTAATACTTGAAATGTAACGCAACACATTTCAAGCACATACATGTCATTGTGATGATTAAAGGGACTACGATATTCATATGGGAAAATGTGATAAACTATGAAAACAGAATACAACTTCTTCTTCGTCAGTTCTTTCAATAATATTGAGGACTTCAGAGCTATCGATCGTTGTTCATTGTTTATTCTCTAAGAAAGATTTAAAACATAACTCCTAGGAAAAAGTACTCCGGTAAGTAGTAATTATATAATACCAAGTCTGGCTATTCGTAAGTAAAACAATAACAAAAATATCAATATGATTTTCTTAGTATCGGTTACGTAAGTCATTTTACTGGCCCGATTGAAGGGACGCAAGTGCGATTCAAAAAAAAAAACAACATTATTCATCTTTTACTCATCCGATTCGATTGCTTCTTGTTAAATGATTTAAATAGGCATCATCCATCCCTTCCCCATCCACCAAACCTTATATCACACGACAGCTGGTGAAAACATCTCTATTTTTTTTTAACAAAAATAACGATTTACATTTACATTACATTACATTTTCAAATACTTTTGGGAATTAACTTTCGCATTTCAGTTTTCTAACAATCTTACGGAAATAAGGTTTCGCATTTTGGTACTACACCAACTCCAACAATTAAAAACTTACCAACCAAAAGTGGTAGCACATCTCCCTAACTAGTGTTATTAATCACTGAGTCCGATGCTAAATTAATACTAACACCATGAAGATGTGTTTTATTTCTGTTTTGTGGAATTGCATATTTTTACTAACATGGCATGTAGTTAGAACTTTCTCTGAAATGCAGAAAATAATTTTTTTTGATGCTATTTTAACAAATTTCCCATGTCGGTTCAATTGTTTTGAGGAGCAATTCCGCTTCATTTAACTCCGTCATTATTTTTATGTGTAATAGCATTCGTAATAGCTTAATAGCATTCGTTCTTCTTGTAGTGTATTAGAAATATGGTAACCTAATTTTTTCAATATGAACCTTTTTTTAATTTGAAGATAAAGGAAATATTCAAGTGACATTATGTAAGTTACATATTTCTGCATTTACCGTGCTTTTGGCAAATTTAATAAATAGCGGTCAGTACTTTAATTGCATTTAATCAAATCAGGGCCTAATCCAACGAAATAGACAATTTTTACAAAACATTTATTTTTATTTCATTTAAAAAGAACAAAAAGCTTTGGAACATACTTTTTTTAAACAAACAAAAAAGCTAATTATGTTTGTAATGTATGTATGTGATTATTATTAATCTGTTTCAAGCTAAAATGTAAAATGCAGCGGAACAGAAATGGGATATATAACGAGGAGCAAGAGACAACAACACCAGTCTTTAGAAATCTTCTGAAGAAGCTGACAGCATGGTAAGCGAAACGTCAAGTAAAATTTTAACTACGCGACATCACCCGAAAGGCATTTCTACTATGGATTACGGTCGTGAAAGCCTACACTCAACTAGTATAACCATTTTTGTACAAATATTATACAGGGTGTCAGTTTTTCGAACAAATATGTTAAACTTCGATCACTAATATCTACGTTAAATAGAACAGCCTGTATTTTCTTTATTGTAGATGATGGAATATTAAATTCTTCATCAAATGATATTGCATTTCCTTGTACCTAAAATGAATGCTTGAGTAATTATTCGTAATTAGTGTTATTGTATTTAAAAGTTCGAAAGTTGGCCATCAATGTTCATCACCGATTTAGCGTAAATCTTGAAATTTATAACAACAGTTCTGTAGTGTATTAGTGAGCTTGTTAGTATATCGCACATTTCGCAATCTAGTAGTGGTTATAAGGTATAAGAAAATGTCACGTTTGGAATTGACAGGATTACTTGAATTTATTGATTGCTTATGGGAAATCTGGAAGAATTTTAAGTAGAACGTGCGCTCTGTTTCGGGAAAGATATCCGGACAGACCAATATCGTCGATGATTAATTAAAAATGGTTTAGAATATGGACAGTTTAGGCCAAATGTGAGAAAAAATAAACTAAGTCATGGTGAAATTGTTAAGGTTGGCGTCATGCACTAACCCAATTATAGCAACTTTCAGGAAGGTGAGTTTTGGCGAGTTTTTCACCATATCTTATTAGGAAGAGAAAACTTTACGAAAAAAATTATATGGACAAAGGAAGCAAAATGAAATCTTTAATAGACGCAACAGTCCCTTTGGACAGTCAAAATTCCCATGTCGTTGGAAAGTTAGTAATTCAATGTATTTTGCCCAATTAAAAATAACCGCATTGATGCACTGGCTCATATACTTGTGGTCTCCACGTTCTCCAGACTTGACACCTCAAATTTAAACATGTACGCTAATTCACTGATTCATAGCTAACTTTCGAACTTTTGAATACAATAACATTAATTGCGAATAATTGCCCAAGTATTCAATTTAGGTATACCAATTTAACAAATGTTACTTCCCCTGAAACCGGAATTTGAATAGGTGCTAGTATTTTCTAAAAGGGTACTCCCTCCAACAAAATAAATCTGCAAATTTCCAAATTTGGAACTGCTGAGTTTTTGCATATACGGCTAATGTAAGCTCATTCTGTGACACCCTGCATATGAAGGTACGTATGTGTCCGGTATGTAAGTTTAATTGTCCTGCAATTGGGTATTATATCACAAAACACCAGTACGCCAGTGACAACAATAACATGATAGAAAATGTTGTAAATAAAAAGTGTCATAAAGGTAAAAGTACCCGCTTTTTGTATCACATTATAATGCGATTGTGAAGATTGTCGGTATACTAAATATCACAATCAAATAATGGAGTAATCACAAGTGGAAATCGTAAAAATTAAATAAAAAATCAGTAAACAGTTAGAAAACTGGAAGCTAAATATAAATGTTTACAATTTGACAGACTGTTGCCGTACAAAAACAGCGATAACACCATCTTTATATTTGGGGGGTATATGTGTGTTGTATTATCAATTTCCACTAAATGAAGATTTAGGTAGATGTACCTTCATTTGGATGAACTAACTAACTAAATTGTCGCTTGACTAAATCTCTTTATGAAAGAATTGATAATACTAGGCGTGCAAGCCTGTGTAATCCTCATGAATTATTAGTAAGATTCGCAAAGCCAGGATCAGAGAGAAGTGGGTAACATCACGCGCTGTACGAATAAAAACATTTATTACGGACATACCTAAAAGAGAAGAAACTTAACAATCGCGTAAATAATATCACTCTGCAGATATGACTTCGGTTTGTTCGACGTTGTCATGTTTTAGGGGTAAATATGAGTGAAGAAATAATTCGTTAAAATTATTATTTGGTGACCAATGTTCCAGATGTATCCAGACCTTAAACACCCTGTTCGTGTGGAACAGGGATTTACTGATTTGGAAATGTGTACGATGAAAAAAAAACAAGTCATTGCGTAAGCCGGAAAATGGAAAAAGCGTAGTCAAAAGCCCTATGCTGAATTGTAATGGTAATATTTATGATGAGTGTTTGTAGCATTCCATTTAATAACATCCAAAAAGAACGGTCTTCGTTAAGATTTGGAGCAAAACTGGAGATTGCTAAGTGAATCAGCATTGCGAAATTATTCGCTACTTGTGCATGAAAGAATAGAGAACATAATTCGGCGTGAAGTGCATGGTAAAAAATTGTGGCTGAGTGTAGACGAATCAACGGAAGAAAAACTCAGTGGTACATATGGATCGTCACTTCCATATTTTAGTACATCTAGTACAAGACTTCAATGGGGCACTGATGAAACCATTAGACCATTAAATGATATTAGCCACAAAAGTTTGAAATGTCGGCAACCTAAGTCTTCCCAAGTCCCAAAGAAATTCAGTAATTTCATAAACAGTGTCCTAATATCCCAGAACCCCATCAGCGAGTTTTGACCTGATGGAGAATGTAGCTGGAAGCTGCGTTCTATAATTTTTCAACATTTCCATCCACTCCAGTCCCTAATGTTACAACTTGATAGAAAGGAAGATGCTATCATTAAAGCAAGTTAATAGATATTTCATGAGTACCAAGCTGAAACTGATACAACCTACTTTCAATAACTAGTGTGTAATAATGTATGCCATCCTTGCAAATAGTAGATAAGAATAAAGTCTGTGTTAGTTGTATCCGTTGCATAAAAATACCTTTTCACTGTTGGGAACAAAAATTAAGGAAACGCCAATATACAGGGTTCCCGACTCATCGTATATGTGGAACGGACTAATGCAAGGATATTTCAGATGTATTCGTTTTAAAACAAGCGGAAATGTGGACCGTTTACAAGAACGATAGCTAAAATTATTTAATTGCGCTTAACAAATGACAATCAGATAAGACAATATAAGCTTTTATACATTATTTCCACGTATATAATATACTCCTGGAGCTTCCTCCGTTCCTCCCGTCGCGCCCTATATACTAGATAACTGTTTGATATGTGTTAGGTTCATTATAACTATACACTACTATACAATATTACGCAATTCCCAGTTACTCGCCTATGGTCAGGAACCGTGATTTGTAAATCTTAATTATTTGATTTCCAATGCACATGTGCCTAGATTTTTAAAAGGTATGGTAGCCTACAACAAATTTTTTGTTAAATGGACGAACAATATGAATCTTGGAGTAAAAGTTTGATCTCTGTTTATGAATTGCAAGTTTCCTTGTCTATGTACATTAATATGATAGCTGAGTTAAAAGCAATTTATAATAAGTTAATTAGTGTTTGAGACGCAAGGTTTTATGTTCTTATTGCAGCTAGCAAGCAACCTGGGAAAAGAAATAGTAATATTTCATTACCGGTTTCCTCGTAATTTGTAACCAGACACCAACCCTCTGTCTAACAAGGACTTTCTTCGTATCGATTTTCTGGGTAGAATTAATTGCATCTATAAATTTAATTAAATTAATTACCTACCAGCTGACCATTTTATGTTACCGATTGTATGTTCATGAACGAGACCTAATTAACTGCTTTGTTAAGTAATCTAATTAGTATAATAATCTGCAGAATATAGTTTGCTACTACTACAAGTGTTAATTTTAGCGCATACATTTGCAGGGTTCAATATTGAAGCGAAATATTTCATCAGATTGTTGTAAATTTCATAATGAACGTAATTCGGTAAGTAGCCAAAATCCTAGTTACTTCATGAAAATCAAATAGTACATATATCATACGTATGTACGACATGTCTTTTAGCAAAAAAAAAGTATATTCGAATAGCCAGTATACAGGCTATTCAGTTTGCGCTGAGCACGATGTAAGTTTATCTTTTTAAATGCAACATCCTGGATATTATTGTGTTTTTAGATCACTCTTTACAAATCATCATTTAGTTCCTGAAATGATATAGATATAGATTTTGCGAAATGTCGCTGTTCTTTTAACAGCCTAAACGCCTCAGGCGTTAGAGCGGTCATTAAAATTTTCTATGATTGAATGTTTCTTGCAGTTCTCGGCAATATGTCGAATTTCTTTTATTCTACAAAATGATCAACAAAATCGTGGGTATGTTTGATTCACGTTATTTCATTTTCTTCTGCATACCCTTCTAGAATCTGATAGAAAAACTCTAGATTCTTTTGAAACGACTCCCTGTACCTACCTTTAGTGAAACTATACAAGACATTAGCTGATCGCAGAATTGTTTAGCAAAATTGCATAATTTCCTGAACAACTTTCGGTACATTATTTTTTTTTGATGCTAACAAAATAGTGCGCGATGTTTTAAATAAAGCTGTTGTTTTAAATATGCTGAACTCTATTTTTATTGTGGTGGCGGCCCAACGGGGTGTATAAGCTTTTAAAGCTTGTCATAACCCTAGGATCCTTTTAGTATATAAACTCTGTGTGTAAAGTGTTCCATGGCCTTGTTACTATCACCCCCTCACTGTAAAGGACGAAGCGCAATTAATTGTACCCCAACTACGAATGGTGACTTAGAAGTGTACCGAACTCTGCTTACTTACACTACTATTATTTATTTAGGAATGCTTATAACTACATATATTGTTGATGTAGGGAAATAATGGTCGCTTCCAGTAGGTGCTGAAATTGTAACAAAGAAATTATCAAGTATGATGCTTAATCTTACTCTTGAAATATTGCAAAATGCAAAAAATATCGTTACGGTTTCCATGCAGGGCTCTGATGCTTACTTTGAGGAGATCCGTTCACGCACTAGGTAAGCACTGTGCAGACGTATAAGCTTCAAATTCTGGTCATAATCAGAGTATGAAGCGCATGCGGCAAGTGTGTAATTTACACATCCCTAACTCAAAAATTACAAAATAGTTGGCAAATTTTAGTGCAGCAAACTAATTTATCTGCATAAAAAGGGATACCCAATAAATTCATTTATAAATTCATATTCAACGTAAATAAAGTACAAATACTCGATATATGTAGGTTTAATAAAAGAACAAAATAAGTCCAATATATTTTATAAAACGTGTTTTTTTACTTTTTTGATTTGCAAGTAGATATATTACATTACACAATTTGCCGATTTCAAAGGAATTTATATTATCTGAATTTTGGAAAACTTCCATGGCTTCATATTTGAAACATCTCTGAAGGTAATATTTCTCTTCTTTATGCATGTATTGTTACAATAAAACTATATAAATGGCACTAATTGATATTATTATAATGTTTTATTATTCCACATGATGTGTTGTAAAATAAAAAACGATTTTATGTGTAGTGAAGGTGTTTTTGACAACTGAGTTTGTTTCACTTTTTTTCACTTTCATATGACCCAGATAGGAGAACTGTTCGTGTAAACATTGAAAGGTAATATCAACATTTTGATTTGAAGAAAAAATCAACTCCAATAAATTAAAGAATTGTCGACAGAATTTTCTAATACATAGCCATTTTTTTATGCAAGTAAAGAACCTACTAAGTAAATAAATAAAATAGTTACCCGGAGAGAAAGTATTAACCTGTTAATAAAGGAATAAGGGGGCTTAAGAGCCATCATCTCAGCTCTAGTAAGAAAAGTGAACGAGAAAAAGTTTCGATATCAGTTACATTTCTGTAATTTTATAAATGGACGTAGTAACAATGTGGTTAGTATTAAATTTGATGCGATTAAACTAAAGTTGTATAAAATGAAGTGTTCCGTTAGATTCCTATTGTCATGGTCTTTTAAATTGTGCTATAGTACCAAATTTATCAGTGTGTTGAAATTTATCGCCTTAATTTATGATAGATTCCGGTCCGTGCCCATCCATATATGTACATATTTTTCTTATTCATAGTAACGGTGTAAATTTCAAAAATTCATGAGTAGCTTTCGCCCCTTAAACGTAAGATTCCGCCGAAACGGAAAATAGCGTTTTATAAGGCTCGGTGAGTCATACAATCCGATCGGTGAGTGACACCTCAGCGTGTTCCCGTGTTATTCTACCAGTTATTTATTTAGTGCGAAGGTCTCGGAAATATTTCTGGTACTACAAGGGCGCAGTCCATGATACTCAACATTAGTTATTAAAATAGCCTCAAGTTTATCTTACACAAACCATCGACAATGGAAAACTGAAAACTAAGCACATTGTCTAAAAAAATTAACAAATTGAAATAAATGATAATTAATTAATTGCAATGAAATTCAATAAAGCAAAAAGACTAATGAAACAGATAAAAATAAGGGAAAATAATAAGAACAATGGGCGAAAACATAAAAAACACACGATAAATAACAAGAATAAATTTCTCTCAATAATAATTTAGCATCACTTGTGGTGACACTGACAGCGCTACTGTGGATTATTATTAAAAGTTAACTTATAAAAGCAGAAATCGACCTGCTCGTTCCTTCATTTTTACTACGTTTTGGTACATGCAACACTGAGAGGACCGAGAGTATATATAAATATAATCCATTTTGACTAATAATAAGTACCAGTTACTATCAAACTAATGTGCAGTTAATTAAATGCCAACTAATTTGTTCAAAATATAATTCTAGGCTAGTTAATTATAGTGGGAATACTGCAACATACGTAATGAAAGCATCTTTCAACGTTTTTATTAGGTCTTTAGCGCACATATCAGCCAAAATCCTCTTATTATAACAACTGAATGAAACGAAAGAAAAAAAAGCAAATTATGAATTGAATTGAAATATCATTGTGACACTACACTAACATTACGACACAACAACTAGACACGAGATTCAATAGTTTACAGGCACGCAAAATGAAACCTAATGTTTATATAATTATCTGCTATGTAGAGAAAAATATCCATCACTAAATCTATTACACATTATAAATGTCTGACTTATTTCATCATCATTATATCATCTTCTTTTCGCACTGTAACATTTTCCCCTTTTCCGTTGTTCACCATTTGTTTTATGTTTTCCGCATTAGTAGTTCGTTGTTTATTTTTTTTCGTATCTTAAGGTTACTGCAAGGACACCAGAAACCTATCAAGTGTTGGTTCCGTGACCCGGTCTGTGTTATCCGATGTGCTTTGTTAATGAGACCACAGTAGCAAAGAAAAAGTAACCGTCAGAGCCTTACCCTACAGTGCTTCACTCCTTATCCTACTGCATTTCCACTGACTGAGATTCAGCGATTGAAGAAAATATAGAACTGACGTAAGAATCCTTCGATTATACTCATTCTAACAGTTCGATTATGGATTTTGATGCTGGCAACCTATGGTCATTGCCATAATTTTTAATATAAAACACATCTCCTGGCATCAGATATTTAACAGCATCAACATAAATTGCTTTAGTAAATTTGCAAATGGCTTCAACCTTGCGCTGGATGCTCCTTTTGAGCTTTGAACTAATTATTTACATGTACAACGGCAGACCGGACATGGATTAGACATCATAGTTTTGAAGATGCTTTTCCTATCATCTCAAAGTTGTTGCTATCTTCAGATCGTAATCCTGTTCTACACCTGGGAAACCACCCTCAGATAATAGATATATAGAAGGCAAAATAGTCGCTTAGCTAGTTTCCCGGACATGTTTAGCTCAACGTGCGAGTTAATTACTACAGTATACTATATAGTGTCACTGTACTGGATGTATTGAATAATTAGACAAAGAGGAAGCTAGTTATCGATATATTGCTATCTATTCAAACAGACAAGCAGTATTAAAAGCACTGGACTTGATACAGGTGTCCAAACTGGTGGAGACGATTTTATGAACAAGCTTGGAAGACTGAGTAGTCGAACTAAGGCGACCCTTGTCTAAGCACCAGGACACGTGAACCATAGAGGAAACGTCATGGCAGACGAACTAGCCCGAATAGGCTCATCCTCATAAATTGCTAACAAAAACCCAAAGCCCAAGGGACTGCTAAACAATGAAGAAATAAGAAATCTCAAGACTGGTGGTAGAGTATCCCAGATCAATGCCGAGCAATTTGTGAATGGATACAGGCCTAAGTTGACGGCAAACCTACTAGGCAGAGACAAGATGTCTGTTAGAACAATAGTACGCCTGCTAACAGGACATTGTATGCTCAAGATTCGAGGAAACAGCATATAGATTCAGCCAGATCATAATTGTTTAGCTAATAAACACTCTTTACATCTACTTCTAAAGGGATTTAAAGCATCGAGGATTAGAGTTGTAGACAGTACCAACGTTATAAGAAAAAGATCGCGTAAAGAAGGTAGTAGAGGTGGAGTGGGATGTAGGAGGATTAAGTATACTGGTTCTAAAAGTAAGTCTGCGTTGAAAGTAAAATCATTAAGTTAAAGCAAAAACAAGTGAAATGTAAGCGATAATTGATTTAGTTGGGACAAGCTCATTGAATTTTTAAAAACCAGGCCCGCTTAGCCTGGAGGCTATCGACCCTAGACAGTAAACTTTCAGCTAAGGGCATTGTCATTTGTCCCAATGTAAATTATGCAATAACTGTCTGGACATCTGCTGCAAAAGGATATATGTCGAAGCTGCAGGTAAACATGAACCGGATGCTTTGCGTAGGCTTTGATACCCTTTGGTACATAAGGAATAAGACATCTGTATATCATCTCGTATAGTGAGATCAGCCTGCCATATCTAAAGGATACCATGGCAATAGCCAACCTTAGACTCTGCCGCTATCTGTCATAGCAACGTTCTTGTAAGAAGGTCTCAACAAAAGTAAATATTTTAACAAAATATTTGTTAAGAATTGTAATAATACTATGAATATTATGTTGATTAATTATTTGTTTATGCTATAGCTAGAAACTTTTATAGTCATATTAGTATCGAACAATCTTGTAATCAATATTCTTTCAAAATGTTTATACATATTTTTTTTATTTCAAATGATGAGTATGTGTAAAATTATTAAGTTAAATTATTAAAGTAATTACAATATACAAATTAACTCGCCGCGTACTTAATCTAATGGTATTTCAAGGATTACTTAATTAATTCTTTAAATAATGTATACTTTTCGTTTAATTTATGAAACGCAATTAATGTATAATGATGTCTATAACTGCACAATACTAATCGGCAACTATGTAAAAAATAGCCATCTTTATTACGACACCGTATCTAGCGAAAATTTTGTCGGTAAATATCAAGGGTATCTCTAAAAAAATATTGTTCTCATAAGCTATTATTAACGTACCATCCACATTCACTTATGTGCTTAAAATTGGAGTTTTTAAAAATACGTACAATAAAGTAATATGGAATAATCTTTACCCGATTATTGAAAAATTTGAAATAATGGAAGTATTTGTCAATGTCTTGAAGTTCCAGAGTTTCAGTTGTTAAGAGAGTATTCGGTTCTTCCTATATTATATGTTATTCCAATTTTGGAAATTCCAGTTGTCTTAATTTTTTTGTAGTTTTTATAAAATTAAACATTAAAAGTTTTATATAAAAAAAAAGGTAATTAAAAAAATTTAATTAGAAAATGATGTTGATTGTATCTTTTATCCTGGGCTGTGAATCTGCCTACATATTATTTCTCTGTAATTATTTCAATGTTCAACGCCGGAGAATCGTGAAACAGCGCGAGGAATAATTTCACTAACTGAATTAAGTTCGGAATAATGAGAATATATCAATTAATTTTATATTAAATGAGATATAATATAATATATCATAGATTTATAGATTCTATTCATAAAGATCGCACTGGAAACATTAATTTATTAAAATAAAAGGTACTAAACAAATTTGAAAGATAAATAAAAACATATCCCAAAGTGAATTTGAGAAAAAGCATTAAGTTTTCAAAAACAGATATATACTGTGTGTCTGTAAAAGTTGGCAACAAATTGGAAACTTTTTTATTATACGTTTCTCAAAAAATTTTATTCTTGATAAAAGTTGCTGCATGAACCCAAACATACGGTAAACAGAGCAGATCCACTCTGAGATTAACAATAACAGTGCTAACAGCGCTTCTTTGGAAACCCCTCAAGAGTAAACTACCCTTATTCTGAAAGATACGCAGAAATTTTATTAGGAAAATTTGTTTGTGATGTAGAGATATAGTCAAATACAAAATTTCGGTCAAGCACGCTCAATTATGATATTTCGTCATTTTTCGTTTTTTTTTTTTTAACTAGATGCAAATTGTTGATTAAATTGCTATATGATAACACTTGTACTGAATCAAGTAGGTATGGAAAATTTTCGAAACAAATACGTAACTAATGTCAGTAAGCGTCAAATCGTCAGTTGGAATTGTAATAAATAATAACAATGCCATTGAAATTGAGTGTTCAAGATAAAATTGAAATTGTTCTAATTGTTGGAGATAACTACAAAACTTTTAGGGAAGCTGCCGAAATCTTTAATTACAGACACCCAGATAAAAACATACATTTTGCAACAGTAAGTAAAATAATAAAAAAATTCAAGGCTTATGGAAATGTTGAGAATAGATTCAAAAAGAAACATCAAGCATGGGTTGCTACTGACGAAATTCAAAACCAAGTAATGCTCTCAGCTGTAGAAAATCCTAAATATTCGTTAAGGAAAAGGTCAGCCTTGTTTGGTGTAAGTAAAGATGTTGTTGCAAAAATATTAAAATCAAACAAATTTAAACCTTACAAACCCCAGTTCAGTCATACTCTAAAAGCAGGAGATTTTGATAGAAGGTTTGAATTTTGTGCTTGGTTCCAAGGAGAATTAGAAGATAATCATGGTATGGCAAGATGTATACTTTTTACTGACGAGGCAACGTTTACTTCGAATGGGATAGTCAGCTCACAAAATAGTCGCTGGTGGAACGACGTTAATCCACAGTTTACTGTCCGAACTCGTGATCAATATTCCTTTACCACAAATGTATGGTGTGGCATCTTTAAAAATAGACTAGTTGCACCTTTCTTCTTTCGCCAAACTATGAACGCACAACGTTACTTAGAATTTCTAAACACTTCATTGGTTGGTTTTCTTAATGAGCTGCCCAGAAACGAAAGACAACAAATATGGTACCTACATGATGGAGCAACATGCCATAGTACGAGAAATGTTCGCGAGTTTCTCTTGCATATTTTTAATGGAAGAGTAATTGGAAGATTTTTGGATGCTGCTTGGCCCCCAAGGTCTCCGGACCTGACCCCATTAGATTTTTTTTTATGGGGATACTTGAAGCAAAAAGTGTACCTTAAAAGACCATTTGAAAATGTTGATCATTTAGAAAGAACTATTAGGGAAACATGTAATGGTATAACTCCGGCTGTTATTAGAAATGTAATAAAAGAATTTTCTCGAAGAACAATTACCTGCTTAGAAAGGAACGGTGGATATGTGGAAACACATGTGCAGTGAGGAAAAAGTGAATCTGCATTTTTCCTCCTCATGCTTTAATGTGTAATGTTGCATTTTGGAAATAAATGTTTCTATTATAATTAGATATTTATTATTGATATTTTATAGAATGTTAACATCGAAATGAAAAACAGTTAAAAACAATTAGTACAAGTGTTATCATATAGCAATTTAATCAACAATTTGCATCTAGTTAAAAAAAAAAAAACGAAAAATGACGAAATATCATAATTGAGCGTGCTTGACCGAAATTTTGTATTTGACTATATCTCTACATCACAAACAAATTTTCCTAATAAAATTTCTGCGTATCTTTCAGAATAAGGGTAGTTTACTCTTGAGGGGTTTCCAAAGAAACGCTGTTAGCACTGTTATTGTTAACCTCAGAGTGGATCTGCTATGTTTACCGTATGTTTGGGTTCATGCAGCAACTTTTATCAAGAATAAAATTTTTTGAGAAACGTATAATAAAAAAGTTTCCAATTTGTTGCCAACTTTTACAGACACACTGTATATATATATATGTGACGAAGGAATTTTACAGCATTTAATTTAATTTAATTTAATTTTACTTAAATTTCTAAAACATTTTGTGTGGTTACCTATGTACCAGGTGTGTCGGTAATTCTTTTCCGGTTTTTTCGCTAAAGAAAACACGTTACTTAGAATGGATAGTTAAAATTTATTTATTCAAAGTATTGGCCATTTGATTCTATACATTTTGTCCATCTCTCAGGCAATTTATGAATGCCATTCCAAAAGAACAGTTCCTCCTTTGAGCTAAACCATTCATCGAGCCATTTTTTAACTTCTTCGAAATCGGCGAAGTGCTGCTCTGCAAGCGCGTGCCCCATCGATGCGAAAAGGTGGTAGTCGGATGGAGCCAGGTCTGGAGAGTACGGCGGGTGCGATAAAACTTCCCATCCAAGTGATTTCAACATTTCTTTGACTGGTTTTGCTGTATGAGACGGCGCGTTGTCATGTTGCAAAATCACTTTATCATGTCTTTCAGCGTATTGTGGACGTTTTTCGATCAATGCACAGTTCAAATTGATCATTTGTTGTCGGTAGCGATCACTATTAACTGTTTCTCCCGGTTTCAACAGTTCATAATATACGACACCAATCTGGTCCCACCAGACACAGAGCATGGTCTTGCGACCAAAGCGATTTGGCCTTGCAGTCGATGGGCCAGCTTCGCCAGGTGATAACCATGATTTTTTTCGCTTGGGATTTTCGAAATAAATCCATTTTTCATCACCCGTTACTATTCGATGCAGAAATGACTTCCTTTCATACCTTTGAAGCAGAATTTCACTAACGATTTTTCGATTTTCCATTTGTCTGTCATTCAATTCATGTGGCACCCATCTCCCCATCTTTTGGATCTTTCCCATAGCTTGTAATCGTTCACAAATTGCTACTCGGCCCACATTCAACTTTTCTGCTAATTGTTTTTGAGTTTGTGTTGAGTCTTCATCCAATAGCTCCTGCAATTCCGCGTCTTCAAACGTTTTCGGCCTACCAGGACGTTCTTTATCTTGAACGTTGAAATCACCACATTTGAATTGTCGAAACCACGTTTCACATGTTCTTATGGTTGGAGCATGCTCACCGTAAGTCTCTACTAGCAAACGATGACTTTCAGCGGCTTTTTTCTTTTGATGAAACAAGAAAAGTAATGCGTGCCGCAAATGCACGTTTTCAGGCACAAAACTCGACATTTTCAAAAAATTATAAATCTATAACGCTGTTATTTTGGCGGAACGTAACTTGTGTAGTTTTAAGGTTAATGTCAGTAGAATAAAATTACATATGTATCAAATCATAACATTTCATACTTATGGCCAGTGACATCTGCCGGAAAAACCGGAAAGGAATTACCGACACACCTGGTAGGTGTAGGTACCACGAATGTATACTTTACCGGATTGCTAACAATTCATAAATCAGTGAAGCCCCTGTGAGGTCACAGCCGCCAATTGTAAGATGGGAAAGATTTGCTAGTGCAACTCTGATCTGTTTTATAATAACTCTGATCTGAGGATGAGCGTTTTTGTTTGAAACCAGTAACTTTTTCCAATGAAGAGTTTGTAAGATTAATCAATGGTTTTTTCTTTTCTTTTCTTTTTAATCAAAGTTATTCATTGCGATGTTTTCGTGAAAGCATTACAGTAGATGTAACAATTTATACGGCATGTAATTTAAATAATTACTGAGTACGAGAAGTTGAGTTGAGAAAATATGTTTTTTGTAAGATTCAAAAAAACATTATCTTTCATTTAGTAAACTGAAAATGCGATATAATTAGTTTAATAATCGTATTAATCATCAAATTCGAAAAGTGACAATAATTTAGTGCTCTGTAGTGTATTACTTTGCCCTAGTATCTTGCAAATGGTAGATATGATGTCAAGTGGCTTCTCTTGTTTGACATACGATTATCGTGTAGTTATATATATATAGCGATCCAGCGTATATATACATATACATCATTAGAGTATTCCAATTAATAAAAATAAATTAGGTAAATTAGGTAGGGCGGCCAAACCGTGATGCATTATTTTTTTTCTAATTGTCTGAGAATACGTGTCTACAATGGATACTTATGATAAAGTTCTTCTTTTTAAAATCTTCAGTCGTCACTGAGATACCACGCTGAACACATTGTACAAACAAGGAACACAGCTAAACAAAATTCAGCAATAAGAATGAAACCAAGATTTATACATAGTGAGTCAGGAGGAATAGACCAGACTCCAGGAGTGTATGGTACAAGTGAAAATACCATCATATGTTCAGACATACTGCGATTGATCTCTAAATATTTTATGCTTCGTTTACGAAGGACGCCTGCTACTCTTCTTAGTTGCTTCACATTTTTCTTTAATATCGGCTGCAGTATTTCTAATCCGTCCAAACTCGACTGACGACTTTCACCTAAACATAATTTTTGAACCCAGTATGGCAGCAAAGAAGAAACCTTTAATGTAGAATTTACCTGAAATTAACTAGTAGATCCTCACTATAAATAATGGCTTACTCACCATTAGTGAACGTAGGATCTGAATTAGAAATTGAATTTGAATTGCGTCGCTTAGGTTTGTTTATTATGCAAACAAGTATCATGGATGAATTTTATCCTACAGTCTGATGCTTTAGGGAAAAATTACCCTACTCTGTTTTTCTCCACAAGTGATGACCTTTCATCTTAATTTGGGTGAATTTTATTAAGGTGTACTGTAATTTCCTTTTCGGTTCGTTTTTGAATATTCAATTTTGTGTTTTTCATGTAAAAAGACGTAACAGTTTACATCTCTTCGATATCTTACAGATGGCCTGATGATAATCGGGCCATCTATGACCTTATGTTGAAATCAATAGCTAGGTATTAAAATAAAACTTTACCTAAAAGAACTAGGACTACAAATAATCACAGAAAAAAATTAAATATATGGGAATAGAAAATAAATGCGGGAGCAGAAATAAGAATAAGTACAAAGACGAGGTACTAGCAGAGTTCGAGAGCTTTATGTATCTGGGTGTGTTGATAGATAATAAATGCCAAGAAGAACTAAAAATAGAACTTAGAATTGCAAAAAGTGACAACTGCGCTGGAAGTTTAAGAGGAATACTAAAGAATAAGTAAGTCGCGAAAAGTAAAGATAAGGATATGCAAAACAATACTGAGACCGACCCTCTCTTATTCCTGCGAGACGTAATGAGAAACAAAATAAAATAAAAACTGGAAACATGGGAAAGGAAGATTTTGAGGAGAATGTTCGGTTGAAGACAGATAGTAAGATTGGAAAGAAGGACAAACGATGAACTGTACAAAATATATAAAGAGACTCTCATAGGTAATTTCGTTACATATAGGAACAATGACACTTATATAGAACGGAGGTGAAGAGAATGGTAAAAACAATAGCATGGAAAGTTCATGAAGGCAAGAGGAAGGAGGGGTAGACCGAGAATAAGATGGAAAGGAATAATAGAACAAGATTTGTCAGAAAAACAAATCCGGAACTGCTGGCAAAAGCAAAAAATCGGAGAGAATGGAGAGAAATTTTAAAGCTATGCACTTAAACGCCCCGCACACAGGATAATCAGAAATTCACGGAAAATCGTCAGGTAGAGCGATCTCATGATTAATTCTGAGTCGACAATCTCAAATCAGAAAAGTTGTATGGTACTTCGTTAAGCCATACGGATTTTTTGGCAATATCGTATAGAAAAGTAGTAAGAACCACTGTAGAGTTGCATAATTCTATTTCACTGTAGAAGACGTGGTTATTACAAAATAAATTCTGGTGACTTTCATTGCTTTCTTCAAATTAATTTTATTGAACAATTTACGAATATGATATAAATCGTTAAAATGTCAAAATTCAAATAAGAATACTAGATTATTTAAATTTTGTAAATATAATGTTCAAATATTATAAAAATGAAATTTTAAATTGTAATTATGTAAAGTAGTAATATGAGGGCACTTCATCGTACAATATAAAAATAATTAAATTAAAAAATCCAATAATTCCCTTGATTGTAATTATTATAATTTAATTTCGGAATACTCCTCGCTTATGTCAGGCAAACATAAAAAATATCAGTATTGTAAATGTTAGCCTACTCCAAAAAAAAATGAAGAATTTACCATTTAAGCAGTTTGTTTAATTTTTTGAAATTTTTAAGTAAGTGCTGTTGAATAATTTAATGTGTTATCCTAATCATTAATCATAGAAAAAAAAGTAAGATTAATTTTCGATTTTATCGGTAAATAATTTTTCCATTAATTACAAAACAAGAAAAGTACGTTATTTTATATTACAGACCCGCACGGTAAAAAATTCTGATTTTATTATTGCTTGAAAATAATTGGATGCTTCGGTTACTTTATATTGAGATAAATTACGACATCGAAATTCAATGAAACGTTCCCACACCCATTTTGTGAATGTTTCTATATCACGTAATAAGTTTTTTGTTCATCGGAATCTGTAGACAGCCATTTTTATCACACTTGATACTTGGAATTACCGCGTGTTCAATACAGGATGTGGATGAAACCAAAATTAATGTAAAGGTTCTCTGTGAGTGCTTTATAACGCTCACATATATCAGAATTTCTATTAGTTATAAAGGATAAGTAAATTACGTATCTATATTGGCGTATGCAGTGTTCGTTTTTTAATATGCTTATAGGTCAATTCGATATTTGGTTAAAGTGACTATCTACACTTTTATAAAGATATTGCAGAATATTGCTAACAAACGAATAATTTGTGATTTATTTCACGAACACGACTTTTCTACTACCAAATGCAAATTATTAATATAAATAACTCATTATCTGATTTCGTTGTCACATTATCGAATTAAGAAAGTTTTGGTTTTGAACAAGTTGTTTAATGGGATCAGTTACTACGTGAACAATAAATTAACAGGTTTCTCACAGAGTGTAGCATAAACGAACATAAACTAGGCGGTATTCACACCTGTTATTCACAATCAGTGATATACAAACTTCATTGCAGTTTATTATTACTCATTGATCTTGATATTTTGCTATCCGTTCTATTAATACCTCTTGAACCTGTTCTTAATGTTATGCTTTGTATATTTAGTTGTTAACGTTGGATATTCAATTTTAAATTATAAGTGTAGTGTGCTTTATGCACAGAATGCAAAGCAATTCTAGAGGTAAAATGCTGCGTGAAAAATAGAGATTTTTAAGACATATCAAACATTACGATCGTCACTTAAAAGTACGTGTTTCTCTATATGGAGATCCGCTTAAGACACTAATTTGAAAATTTGGTTGTTGAGCATTCTATTTAGAATATTATGGTAGTGGTAACTAATGGTGTAGGCCTAGGCCGGCGAAACAACGGGAATAAACTTAACCTGCTTTATTTTAAGATGTTGCATACTAGTTCACTTTTTATTCCTTCCTTGATTTTATTATTTGTTTCATATGTCTACTGCTAACAGATTTCGGGATAATTGCAATTTTGTCCTGAATCGCCTAAATGTAGATGTATCTATTTCCTACAAAATACCCAAATGCAAATACGTTTTAGCGTAACTTCTTATGAGGTTAAATTGCATACTTCACACGGTTTTGCCTAATTCAAACACCGGAAGAACGTTTTCCGTCGGATAGGAGATTCATTCGTTTCTAATATTCTCGACAACAATATTATTAGTTGCTTACAAAACAAATTATAACTTAAAAAGATAGCTGCGAAGTTATTTACAATGAATTCAGAAAGTGAGTGTCCGATTTAAACATTTGCATCGGCTTTTCATTATTACAACGAGGTGATTCCTAACGGTTTCCTGCACTTCGGTCGAGTGACCTATTGTGCCCTCTGAATAACATCTTAAGCCCGCCTTAAGTTCTGTGACCATTAAAAAGTCCTGAATTTTCTTCGTTTCTTGTTTAGTGGACCGGTTATGGTGCCGGTTCACGATCTAACACCGGATTTGCTTATGGCTAGCAATTCATCCAACTTTTCTTTTGAGGGTCCTCACAGGAAAGCTTTCGAATGTACGTTTCTTGCTTCTTCTCTCGTATGTTTCTCATGCCACTGGTGGAGCTCTCTTTTAATGTCCGTCTTGGCCATTTCCAAATAGATTCCAAAGGAGGGCTAGGACTCGGTCAGCGGAAGTGCATTGCCGTTCTTTACTAGTAAGTCTGCCTTTCCATTGCCTGGTATGATTATAAGCAAGGGAAGTAATATGGAACAGAACAATTTACAAACAATAGTGTATAGTGAAACACTAGTAACGACAACGATAATTAGATCAATATTGCTGATATAAGTTCCTTAATTATCGATATCGCTCACAACAATGTAGAAGAAATATACTTTGCCTTAAGGATCCAAGAACAATATAGTTTGGGGCATTGGTGGCGTTCTCAGCTTTCTCCTTCATTTATTTACATAATTTAATTTTAAAATTCCGTGTCTTATGGAAAACTTTACGTATATGTTCAGCATATAAGAATGGTGATGTATCGGAAATGAGTAATTCTATTCTATGCAACTTCTGTAAAGTATTTGAATCGGTAGCACACGCAAATATATAGAGCACCATGTTGAACGGACCCGCAAAGTATTTCTACTGAATGGAACAATCTTCGGTTTCAATATTTAAACGTAATGTTACTTGTTGAATCTTAAAAACTAACCTAAATACCAAACCGATATTCGACAGTTCTTCCTTTTATTGTCATTTACAGTATTTTTTTACGTAAATTTTAACCAAAGTAATTAGGCGCCACGGGAAGATTTAAATAGTTGTTTTAAAATAAATTTCAATTTATGATGATGGCAAGATTTCTAGTTAATTGACAAGTGAAAATTATGAGCTTATAGTAGGTTTCTGTTCATGCAGAGCACACTGCTGCTGCTAGGTTATTTACAAATTATAGCAGTATGTAATCTCACTGAGAAATTTTGTATAAAGTTTCAGTTAACGAACTGAAACGTGAAGTAAAATGGGATAAAGTAATACCTATTGCACAAAAGATGTCTCGAAGAACGACACGGTTCTAGTTACCTGTTCTTCTTTTTATGCCCAGTTGACTAGGGAAAAATGCAAGATTCGTCCAAAGGGTTCGTTGCTGGACAACATATTCACAATAATTGTCAATATGTCAAATCTCAATTTTAAAAACGAAAATAATTTTTACCTAGTATTCTGTTTATTGTTTATTTCTTCTTCTAGTTTGTAGTTAGCCTAATATACTGAGCAACAAAATTTCAAAGTTTCTGCTTCCGAGATTAAAATAGTAATTTGTTAATGAATTCACATACCAAACCTGTACTTTTTTATTTTGAAGTTTCTTAATGTTGGAATCTCTGAAGGGTTATTTAATCTGCGGCCCCACGAAAAACCCCTCTTTAATTTTGGCTTCATTCAACCATACTTGTATGCTGGTCTATTCTGATCTATGACTTTTACGAAATTTTTAGTGGATCCCAGCTTAATATCTAAAGAAGGAAAAAATTTCAAATTCTATTTTTCGTTTTTTTTTTTTGTATTTTAAATTAATATTCATAAATAAAATAAAGTATCTACCTTCAGGGCTACTACAAACTGCCGATTTTTTAATTAATCGACAGCTTAGTTGAATCGAACGAAGGAAATGATTTTTTACACAACGAAATGCTTTAGTTGTAACAAGTGGGCACACTATCAATGGTAAATCGTTTAACTCATCACATGGTCCGGTAAAAATTACAGATTTGAACAATGTTTTCCGAAAATATGTCTTTATTCGTTGCGTATATTTATAGTTGAATGGAGGAAAGATATCGAGTTTGTTGGGTACGGTGCCACACAAGTCTCATTGATTAATCCGATACGTCGATCCTCAAGACCGAATTCGATCTTCGATTGAAAATGAGGATCGACGTATCCGGGGAACAGTTGTTCCGGATTAATTAATTAAACTTGTGTGGTGCGAAGTGTGCCTATCCTTCTGTGTTGTTTGCCATACTATTCACAGTCCTTGCCACAAACAGTCCATCATTATTATCCAAAGTATGGTTTAAATGTTAATATTTGTCAATCTCGAACTTAATCAAATAGACCTAAAAAATTAATCAACTACGTAATTTTTAGGTTGATGGTCTGAATTGAAAGGCGAACGCGTTTATGAACATAAGACGGATACCTTTTAAGTTTTTCAAAAACAATGAAGGAAAAAGAAAATCATTTTATTGTTTTTCAAAATATTTGGCATTGAGATTTGAGACATTAATTCGACGTATTTCTCCTTTGTTTGATGTGCTGCGTGAGAGCCTGGCATTGTTATAATAAAGGATAATTCTTTTTTATGATTTCATCAATGACTTCCGACAAACATATTCTTGTATACCATTTTGCACTAACTGTTTTTCGATTCTCCAAGGCAATTCTTGTGACATGTCTAGTACAACGAAAAATTATTTTCTGAATCGTATTGTTCGATTCGGTTCATCCGACAATACACAAACAATTAATTGTTGCTTAGTTTCCGTATCATAAGATTATTATGATTACTATTATGATGTTTCATACGAATTTTTAAATTCCTCTATTGAATTTTTTGAGCAACATTTTTGTGGTCAAGTTATGCGGAATCCATCGGGAACAGATCTTCTTCACATCTAAATGTTCATACAAAATCGAATGCACTGCAGTCTTCGACATGCTATTTCACGGTAAGTTATACGGCAATCCTCTTCGCATGGGATCGATGTTTTTTGGAACAATAACGGGTTTTGATTAACCTTTACGAAATTCATCACTGACAGAAGCAGGACCACGGTGAAATTCTGCAAATACTCTTTTCTTATTGCACTTATTCAACTTATTGCGAAATTTTTTTCACAAAGTTGCTTTTTTAAATGCTCCCTGTAAAAATTTACTCGGCCGATGTCTATGATGTCACGGCTTCACAATAACGAATGCAAAATTACAAATAATAATGTCAAATCTCAATAGCGCCAGCTAGTAGTTGTTTGTAAAACATTAAGACGCTACTCTTGTATAATTGCGCGGACGACTAAATTGTTGAATAACTAAAAGCCGACAGTCTGCGGCACCTCTTATGAATCTAACTTACACATCAAAAGTATTTCATTTCTACAGCCACGTTATGTCAAATTTTAAAGTTTAATATGATTTCAATGGTTTCAATGTTTAATATAGAATGTCAAATATTAGTATGAGAGTAGCTTTAAAATACAAGAAACAGTCACCAACATACAAAACAAGCAATAAAAAATTTCGCAAATGAAGTGGTTTTACGCGCAGCCACACCCATGTTATTACTTGGATACAGATTTTTGGAAACGAAAATGCTTTAATTTGGGGCAAGACGCAAACATCAAAGGCATTTTTATATTTCTGCAGTTCTGATGGTTACAGTTCGCGGTAGTACACCTGCATAGTACCGACTTCCATATGAAAAAATTTCACCAAAATGTATTGTTATAAATAACTTATCGCATTCCAACTGGTGTGCACGATACAAATATGTAACAGATTGGTTTCCCAGGTATTTATTTCAAAATATTTGTTTAATATGCGGAATATATGGAATACGTACCTGGAAAGTTTCCGAGCGCGGTTCTATCATACGTAGCCCAAACTCCTACCATGTTTTCGTTTGAATGGTCAACCTAGAACTTGACTACTGCGCATATTATGTAACTCTTATTAAAAGTACGGGGTGATGGGGTCCATGTAAAAATGTTACCTCAAATTGTTGATTAATACTGAAATTTTGCATCGACGATATTCGCGAAACAATAGGCGCACGGTTAGATAAATAGATAGAAGATACTTCAAGGATATATTCGGCCGACAATCTCTATAGGAATGCCATAGCAAATATATTCAAAATGCGGCAAGATTCAACCTTTAGTGGTTCAGTGATGTAACTCGTGTTTCACGCGGCCTATATAAGAACCGCAATTATAAGTGACGCGTAAACAATATTATCGATGGGATCATGGGAATTGCTAATTTCTTCTAGTGCATTTTAATAAATTTTGGACTAGTATAATATCCTTGAATACGGTTGTTACACTTAAACAATAGATAAACCAAGCATGAGAAATATCATATCCTATAATATAAATTATTATGCCTTTCAATTTCATCTTGTAGTCGTCTCAATGTCTATTGCATTGAGTTCTTCCGTATTTACTGAATTTTTTTGCAAAAAGAATCCTTTTTTCTTCTCTTAGAAATTTAAAAGTGCTAGGCCCTCCACGGCTTTAGAAAAAATACAGCATCACATTTTGTAGTCTTTCAACAAAGGTGAACGATTTATGCAGAAACGATTCCAGTATAAGTGGGATTATTTTTTTAATAAATCTTCGTTCTGTTGCACTGTTCTCAATTGTTCAATTCAAGATTAACACAATGAGTAAATCTTAAGAAAGACGCCCGGGATATCGCACCGTAAACGCATTCATTGGCCACATATACCACCTCCATATTTCACACGTTCATGAGAAAAGTGAAGTTATGTCGAAATGTTGTGTTCAGCAGATGTAGTGCCGCGCGAGAGAATCACCGGACGATATATGAATTAAGTTTCTTGATCTTCTTGTTATTTGTTCAAGAACGGTGACATGCAATCTGTAACCAAAAGTCCGACATTTACTAAAGATTTATTATAATTAATTGCAATTAGGTGTTTACTTTCGTTAAATGATTTTCAATGATTTCTATCGATTTCCAATGAATTCCAGTAATTTCTAAAGATTTTTACGAATTTCCTGCAATTTTTATTTGAATTCCAGTGATTTCTATGAATTCCACTTGATTTTTACAGAATTCCCACTACGTCTAGACCAGATATTCATAGTTGTTTAGAAGGGTTTCATCAAGAATACAAACTATAATTTACAAAATGGTAGTTAAAAACAATAGAAAATTTTATATTATTTTATTATTAGATATCTATATATCGATCACTTTGTGTAGACAGAAATACTGTTAAAAGGTACTCTATGACATCTATTATGTTATCTATCACTATCTCAAAATGTTAGTTTCCTACTATTTACACAATGGGTGCAATTTTGCAATTCCAGATGATTACACTGAGAAAAAAGTTGCGCAAAAGGCGTTGGCTCAACACATTTTTAGTGGTGTATATAAACAACACAACTGGTGTGTTGATTCAATACATAAAATTATGTTCACATTTGCGTCAACATTGCTTTATGCTGAAGCTACGCTATATTTAGAGCCACTCTAATGTTCAAATAACTAAACTTCGCCACTTTTCGTGCGATTCACAAAATTAGCAGCGACTAGACAGATTCGTGTTTTGTTAACTCTCATGAGACAAATAACTATTGTGTAATATGCCTTAATTATATACACATTAAATTTGGAAGCTAACTGGGCCGATGTACATGCAAAAGATTGCTTTTCACTTACCTCTATAGACACAGACTATAACATATTTCGTGTTATGTAGCCATCGATAGTCAAACTGCTGCATGGCATTATATTTGATGGAAATAATATAATATTAACGATAAATTAGTGTTGGATCAAAACAAAATAGTGCTGCTTCAATACAAAATGCGAACACAAAAAGTAGCATTGATTCAAATACAATTAAGTGTTAATTTAAACGAATTTTGAGTTAAGTGAGTTAAGTGTAGGACAACCTCTACATTAAAAAGTCCGTACCAAATAAGAGAATAAAAGGTAATTGTAATAAATCTTGTTAACATGGTAATAAATTGTGATAAGGGTTATGGCTCACTTTTAGTATTTACGTTTTTTTTACATTATCTGTCATATTCCGTTCCCGACGGTTTTAGCAGTTCTCGCTAAAGATCAAGTACTTAAAATTCTTGCCGAACTTGAACATGCGTAATAACTACTTACGAAAAGAAACTTCGGTTTAGAATAAACCTGTAGGTTTATTCTTTTTGACTTTCTATTTCCCATTCGTCATGAAACGTGTGTCAAACTATACAAAAATATCGAAGACACCAATAATAGAAGCATACGGAAATACATTTATGGAATTTCTATGTATATTGTTTCAGAAAAATTACGTTTGCCGTTTTCTTCCACTAATTTCAAATTAAAATGTTAATGATTCATTTCTTTGAAATCATTTTTCTAAATTTATAACATTATCAAAATAATCGTTTACTAGATTATAGTTATTTAAAATCGATAAATTTATTGCATTTATTTTTAGTAATTTTTATAATCCACGAACTATTTTTAATTATATATAACAAAAACATAATAATAGAATATTATGTGTTAGAATAAATAATGGCTATTAGGGCATGTCAATATTTCTCGGACATTAAAGGAACGGTTCATTAACGTCAAAGGTTAATAATTAAAGTTACTACTACAGCAAAACATCCTTCAGCATTGGGAATGTCAAGTAGCGCCGCTGAGTGCGAAAATGGAAGTTCTAATTAATTTATTATCGAGAAAAACAAGATTGCCTTTCTGGGAAAATCGCGGAAAAGAGCACGATTTATGGTCCATCCACTTGCCGTTCATTTTGTATGATTTATATTTCTGCAGAAACGACTTTTTAGGAATTGTTCGTTAATTGCGTTCTTTCAGAAGAATATCTTTAAAGCAATTGGTATTTAGTGGGAGTAAGATACATTCTTCAAAAGTCTCTTTTTTTTAACTGTACGCGCCTTAAAAGTAAAACTAACATTACACTTTATTGGAATATCTAATACTAATTCAGTTGTTTTCATCGCAATAGATTTTTTAAAATAATTTATAGTACAACTTTTTTGTTCTCTATAAAACACAATTTATAAAAATAACAATAAAAGAGTCAACATAATTTCTTAGAATATTTAAAAAACAAAGATGGTAGGAGACAACATAAAATTCAAATTTTTATGCAAGTACGATCTCCTTGAGGCTTGTTTTTATCAATATCTTTTAAAATACCATTGATATGTATTCCAGTAATATAATTGAATAATAAATTAATGTTATATTCCTAGTGAGTCTGGTATCAACCGTAAAATTTACGTATTTTTCCCATTATTTAATCAAATATAATTTCTTAAATTAGAAGCACTAAATAAATGGCTAATTTAGTATTATATTGTAATTTATTGTATGCAGTAAACAAGATTCACGAATTCCGTTGTTTGTGCGAGTCGATAAAGTAAAACCGTTATTGTTTTGAATTTATTACGTAATTTTGTTGGTTTTGGAGGTGTAAATGCTATTGTTTTTTATAGCCACGCAAATCTGCATTGAAAAGAAAAGTGAACTCGAACCGAGAAACGAATGCGAACCTGAATCGTATTCATGCTTGAATCATAAAGTTGTAGGTCAAATACGTGTAAATTTATGTTATTAACGCGAGGAAAGTGTTTTATGCAATTGGTTTATTATGATAGAGGTGATGTTCTAATTTCTTAGAGGCGCAACGATCTCCATGAGGAATTCATTTTGGAAATATTATTAATACGTACAGGGTCATTCACAACAATGGTCTACTAGACGTATCTATCTCTGAACGTAATGAACATAACATTATTTCATTTTCAAGGGCATGTAGTAAGGATGAATACAGATAGAATGAAAAGAAAAACAATGATGAGAGGATATTGAAACGAGAGTCGAAGGGGAAGACTTAGAAGAAAATTGATAGACTAGATAATCAAAATAATAACAGAAAACAGAAGAGAGTGGAAAAAATGGGTACAAGAGGAGCCGAAATCTACATCCGGCACCTAAAAAGGTACACGGAATTGAGAAGAAGAAGTTTGATTTTCATGGTAGTTTTAATTAAATCGGAAGCGAGGATCGACTTCTTATTTCAATTTTGCATCTTATCGTAAGCTAAATAATACAGCATATCATAAGCCTAGAATGTATAAACTTTGAGAAATAAAAGTGAATTCAAACATGAATATCGCCAATCCAAACCAAATGTAGATTAATCTAATTTTTTTACAAACAGCAACTCTAGTCCTGATCATCTCTGTACTGAAAAATTTATCTTTGAATCGACTACGTTTTCTTATTACAGGAAATTCGCTTAGTTTAGCTATTTATTTTGTTGAATTAATGTGTTGAATAGCACAAATTATTTAGTTAAAATATCTATTAGTCAGCCATAGCAATTGAATGGATGATAGATTAACATAGAATGTTTTGTTCTTTCAAGTAAAAACATTGTGTTTTTAATTTTAAAACCCTTCGTATAATTATACATTTGGTTTAAGTAAATAAAACTAATGCTTATATGAACGAAATATTTGGTTAAAATAAATATTTTAGTAAACTAGTTTCCATTAATAACATTACAAATAGTACCACATATATCACAAGTGTTATTTTTATTGCACATGTAAACATATAATAGTCCTAAGTAGCGTTCACATTGGGTAACGTGGAGTTAGTGCAACGTGAAACCATACACACTTCAAGCCCTAACGTTATATTCTGTATTTTGTTTTAAACTGTCATCATGATTACTGCAGAAGCTGATGTATCATTTACTCGGATTAACTCAATTCAATGCATGCGCTTTTGTCCTTATATCGAAATATCGTTCTACGTTTATTGCATACTACATGTTATGGCAATTACCATTCCATTACCTACATTTGTTCAACCAATCATTTCTTCCTTAACTTCTTCCAGCTTCAAGAAATTAGTGTCAGGCTTCATTAAATGCAGGGGTATGGATAAATTTCTTTTTTTCTTGGAGGCAAGCCAACGTGCAGATACAAATTTATGTGTACTGTGTTTTTTTTTTACAATGTCTCTGTAATGTAATTTTTCTTATCTGTTCACGTTTTGCCTGTAGCTAATATTATTCGTGCCTTGATTTAAAGGAAGTACTACTGTATGGTTGACCAACTATTTTATTTAATTTAAACATATTATGGTATGGCGGTAAGGTAACACGCACTATTCATAATGGCTTTTTATTTTATGAAAGGCACTAGTTGACCCAAAAAATATTTTTCTCCATTTCCTGATTTATAACCATGACGTTATCAAATATATGCACCTTATTACCAAGAAGTACATCTTGTAATATACTGTTGATATGTAAAAATGCTGGCGCTTTCAATTCGTGAAAATTGATTTTAATTTCTCAAGTGAGGTCACTTCTCAAATAGTAAAATATGTTGACATTTCCCTCAGCAATTTAGTGAGAAAGATCTCAGATAAAAATTATTCAATTTTCAGTTCTACGTAGCATAAAATTATATTTAACTATCCAGGGAAACAGGAACAATGAAACCTACCTACCTACCTAACATTCTGGACATACAACAAAACGTTAAAAAAATGCTTCACAAAACAATGTTTAACAAATTAGCTGTTAAAAAGATACTGGCGTTTCCAAATTATCTAAATTCTCTGAAACTAAATACTAATAAAAGTTGACGTGAATTGAAGGACGGCATTTAGAAAACGTAATCATAAAGAAAATCTTCCATTTAAAGAAAGGAAGTATGCATTGGTGTATAGCCAAAACTGAATATCTTGTATAATTAAACAATTTTTTGTTATGGTAGACTTGTCTGAATATTTTTTGTCCAGAAACTCTTTCTATTATATTGGCATTTAACTGATATTTTTACTAGTTGTCATCAAGCGTAATGCTGTATGTTCAGCTAATTAAATAATTATTTATTTGTTAATAAATAATTAATTATTTTGAACATAATATTAACCTTCAATTGGAAATACTTTTTTCAACATAACATATTTAATGTCAAATGAATAGTTTGGATTGCTTTACGGGAAAATTTTTGATAAATAAATTTTAATTACTAGCAATATCTATATCCGTTATTTTGAAATTGTGTGTCTATTTTAATGCAAACCATAGCCAACATATGACCCAATAGCTTTCAAAACTTCCGTATCTATTTATTAAATGTTTCCAAATTTACTATCGGGTTTCTAGGATCCGTATTTCCTGTTTTGGAATAGATTTTGTTGCTTTGATTAATCTTGCATAAAAGATACAAATTTTATTGGACAACAACAACAACATAGTGATTTCATTGTTACCATTGTTTGTTAAATAATTGTTTCTAAGAAATAGCGCTTTTCTGTATTATTCTAACTTCTTGGGCAATGCAAGCGACTGTTTTCATTACTTGAATGTAATATTATCGCCTTTTTAAGTGAAACGTTGTAACTCTAGGTACATTACAAACATAAAATAACAAAGCGCTCTTTCTTAGAACTACATAATGGAATTAATTAGGAAGGCCGGTATTATTGTAAATGTTGAAGATCATTTGAAATGCAATAAATTCCCTAAACTATTTACGGATGCAGTCCAAAAAACCTGAAATAGAATTAGTGTAACAAAACGATGTGGCTGGGCTGTATAATGAAAAGAACAAAATAGTGGTAGTGTTTAAAAGCCTCTAGAAAACCTGGGAGCATATTACGGAGCCCGTTTAAAGTTTAGATGAGAAATAACAGCAATTTATTTAGATTATGGCAATTAACG